>JAUTBT010054595.1:0-33908 GCA_032361225.1 Lepetodrilus schrolli | reverse complement strand
AACATATACGATGAATTTACTACATTCTAATCATATGATCCCTATCAAATTGTGAGTAGTATATATATATATATATAGCTTTCTGTGTTACTCTTTAGTGTTTTAAAAGTGTCCCAACCATTTTTTAACATCCCTGGTATGATAATAGACAAACCGAACCAATTTAGTTTTCATCAACCATTGTCAACCAGTCATCAGTCAAGCATTGAGTGTATAATTAGCACATTGTAGTTGTCAGGTCAGGTATGTCAGGAAGGCATACATAGTGATAAATAGTGATACATTATTTAATATTTACTAGAGATAATTCCTTGATGATTTTGTAATCTTATCACTATTTGCCTTGAATAAATAGTGATAAATTATTTAAATATTTACCAGATGTTGTTACAAACAATTTTGGCCAATGGTCTAAAGTAAGAAGTTAATTTCGAATTTGTTCCTAAATACTAGTATTGATGACACCGTCTCTAGTGTGGACAACGGAAGCTTCTGCAGACGACTGGTGGTTTAAAGTAGCAACATCAAATTTATAATCGAAGCAAGTTCATATTTAGATGAATGCATATGCCAAAATATGTCATTTTCTGTAGAATAACCCTGCTAAATGTTTATGAAGAGGGATACCTTCATAATGGCGCTATTGATCTGTTTCTGAATATTGCGACTTATTCTTAGCGTAAACCATTCGCGACAGTTTTGAAGTAAGTCATGGGACTAAACACAATATTGCGTGCCATGCCAACTGACTTCTTTTCTAGACGTGAAGATTAATGAAATAAATTGCATACCATATATAGCATACATTTTGTCGCAAGACCTCACAGCAACGTATAGTATACATTATACTTTCTTAACCTTGGTTGGTAGATAGATACACTTCTTCAATCAGTATGAATCTCTATTTTGCCAATAACATCCCTAGTCGGAATATAATTATTGTAACTGACTGTTCATCACACCTAGACGTGACACAGCGCCCTCTACGACACTTCTGGCAGCAACTACGTGGATATCCTGGAAGAGAATTGCAGTGGCTGTGCACCCAGCTGTATGCAACATGTCATCTCCACGATACTCTAGTAGCCGAAATGTTGTTTTCATATCAGGATGAATTATTGGGACAATTACTTTAGAAACACGTGTTAAAGTGTCGCATCAAGTCACTTCACTTTACCCTTTGTTGTGTCGACAGACTGCAGAATGTTCCGAATGTAGCTGCTAGAGTTGTAGTAGTACTACTAGTAGGCAGACACGCAAATCGGACCACAATACGCAAGATTTTTCAAGATCTACACTGTCTGCACATACGCCAGAGCATTCAGTATATAAGACACTGGTGTTTGTGCTCATGTATACTTGTCTGACTTGGTCCATTCATATCAATCAGCGCGCCCTCTTTCCTCAGGCATCCAGAATCTAATATAAGTAATATTAAATATGTATATGAAAGGGGCCGCTAATTTGTTTTAGTCTTGCTCTACAGAAATCTAGACTTGCTTAACCATTCAAGGATGAAGAGGAGCATTTGAAGAATATGTTTACCATTGAACGCTTTAATAAAATTAACCATTCTAAGATTAGAACACTTGAAATTCATCAAGTTAATAACGACTTTTATCCTGTATCGATGTAAAAGAACGATGGGTACTTTTATTAAATGGAATTACCAAAACATAATTGAAGAAGAGTAAGTTGTACACAGCTAGAATATAATAATTGAAGTTGACAGTTTTTTGCAAGAGTTTTTTGCCTACACACTGATGTGATGACATTCTGTATCGTAGATTGCAGCATGAAGAACACCTGCTGACACTGAAGTCGCTATACAGACTTACTCACACTAAGGAACCGGAAGTTCAGCACCACACTACATTACTGCTACGACGTGTGACATTCGTGGACATTACTCAAGGCTAAGGTGTATGACATGAGACACTGATCATAGAGACTGATGACATTAACAGGGGCAAACACAGGAAATCACACAGGTGTTTCACGTACAAATAGTCCATGCCATCATACAGTAGGGTTTCATCAAATGCATGTATATACATTTACTTATTTTGCGAAGCTACTAGCTTTTACCATCTATTATAAATTATTATTTTAATAATAAAAAGTTATGAATTTGTAATGTTTACAATGTGGATGCTATACTACATGCCAGGGCAAATGCACGTTCTGTCATTTCATGAAATGGTCAATTCTACCAGTCGTGACCTTTAGCTGGACCACTTTGATACTATTCCGAGTAAATGAACTGTCTTTTTCTACATCAAACAAACACAGTTCTATATTTAGTGTGAACTAGGAGTACACGGTATTGTATAGCTTCTGATGAACAACAGTTAATTGCCATCGAGATGCAGGCTGTAAATTATCTCAGGAGGATGTACAGTATCTCGATATTCAATAACTTACTCCTGACGTATCTGCAGTATGTCAAAGGTGGAAGAGGAGGAGAGTACAACGAGAGACACGACTAGCATGTCTATAACACACTGGTGTGTAAGATTACAACCATCAGATAAACTGCCAACCAATCCATCTCACTTTGAGAGGACTACTAAACCAGTAGTGTATTTTGACAGTCTTCGTCCTAAAATACAGTGTCCAGCTATCAATAGTGGGTTTGGCATACATACACCGATAGCAACAGGCGTGGCATCAGTGTTTTCTCTGTGGTACAAAAAGTAACGTCCTCCGTAAATAGATTACACTTGACTGTTGTAGCATACTGATCAGCACTTGCCGTCGAGAAGACATCCACGGCGATACGACGTCTTGACAGGGGCTACGGTCCTGACCACACACAGGACCACTCGTCCCAGTAGAACTGAAGTAGAGTGGACAGGTCAATAATGAACTGAGCAGAAATCACGTCCCACCAGTGGCCGAACATGCCCGCCAATCTCAATGTCTTGTCCTGACTGAACGCACGTACCATTCTAGAGCCATAATTCGTTAGCTACAAGTTAATCTTCCCATACTAGTGATGCTATATTTATACATCCCAAACATTATTCTATATATATCTACAGCTTGAATTACCAAGTTTTATTGCTATCATAAATCGTTAAGTCTTTAAGAGTTATACTACGTAGTAATACCAAAACACATTAATTCAGCAATACGTTGGCTTAAACCACGGCATCATCCATACACAATGTGTCATGTGTCTTCATTCCCTGATATTTTGTTATTCCTGTTTTCTCATGTGAAAGTATTGAGGACATCAATGACCATGTATAATCAGGATGAAAATCTAGACACGACTTAAACAACAAGAACCTAATACTAATGCAGATGAGCCCCAAGACACTGCTGGGTTCTATTCCAGGCGCCGATCAATGGGGCAGAACTTGCCAAACGTTCATGTACTTGTGGTGTAATCAGATTATGTGACAGTATTAAATCGACTTGGTGGAAAGGTGGTGGTGGTGGTGGAGTGTGTGTGTGTGTGTGTGTGTGCGTGTGTGCGTGCGTGTGCGTGTGTGTGTGCGTGGATGATTTACGAGTATTTATCATTGTACATGTTACTAGGGCAGTGACTGCAACGTTTTTTTAATATATTATTTTCTATTTACAATCAGTTATTGGAGATGGGTGTGTGTGTATGTGTGTGTGTGTGTGTGTGTGTGTGTGTGTGTGTGTGTGTGTGTGTGTGTCTGTGTGTGTTGGGGGGGGGGGCATTTGTATTACGGTATTTGGTGCGTAAATGGTGGTCAATGTTGACATGCCGGTATATATGCATGTATATCAAGAGGAGACCGCCGAGTCGAATTAAACTCAGCAAAGTCTACTGAAGTCAGCAGGAACACGTCAGGCCGTCAATGTGTCCATCCTTCCTGTCGGTTTACCGGACAGTTCACGTCACGTTGATCTGTCCTGTAGTCCCACGTGTTGTGGCTTGGAGCCATAGCTGAGCCTGGCGAAAGTCAAACGACCACTGGGTCCAAATTTAATAGCATGCTGTCGGTATGCGAGACCTAGCAATACATCTAATTGGAAAACTAATTGGACTAGTTTTTTTTTGCTGTGGGAGTGCTATAATTACCGACTGAAGCATCTTCATAAATATTATCCTTGGCATTCCTGGAGAGTATTTTAATTTAACAAGCTGAAACAACTATATGCATACAAACATTGAATTATGGCAGCCAGATACAACTGTAATTAGTTTCAAATCCAAACATGTAGTGTATGCTATTTTAAAATGCTAAAATGAGTCTCATTTTGTATATACATCGTGTCATTCGAGACAAGAGAGTTGTCCAAATAAAATAAAAATGCATATTTCACCATACATGTTTATTCAACATTCAACATGAATGAAAGTCAACTTGCGTTTACAACTCGTAATAAATCATATTGCGATTAATGCTTGGCCATGACAACCAATGTCCTGGATAGAGGGTCTTTAAAAAACCTCCCAATCGTTACACGAAAAATATTCCGACATAAGTTGCATCCAAGGCCATGCACCATTCAGTGAAAAATGCAGGTAAATCATGCAGTCTTATTGCTTTTGTATTGACATGGGAGTGATTTGACGTTCTTAAAATCGTCGCAAATGGGTGAAAGATTCCCGCAGCGACGTTAAATTCCATAATCACTCACTCACGTTCTTAAAACATCGGGGCTTAGCTGATTTACCAATTCTAGGAGGGGAAACATATCCGTCCCGCACTAGTTGTCATAAACAAGAGCCGTCAAGCGTTCCTTGCTCTGTTTGCCACCATGACATTTAACCCCTTTAACTTTAATGTGGTTCGTAGGCATTATCCGGTAGAGGACAACTGTTTCATCAGCTTTATAAATTTTATCTGGTTCAAATTGTTTAAGGAGAGAGTCTCCTTACAAAAACACTCGGCCCCTAATAATCATATTTCAAAGACCCGACGAGGCTGCATTAATTGACTGTAGTCCATGTAAGGTGGTGGTGGGGTTTACTGCTTGACAGTCGCCTTCCAGCTTAGCTGATTTCGGCAGACTGGTCCCTCCTTGGGACGCATGTGTCTCACAGCATGGAGCTGGAAAGCGTTGGTCCATGTAATACCTAATCCGCCTTTTATAATTACCCTTCAAATGGTCGTTTGCTGGGATTATCAACTGGTTATTGTTAGATAGTTGCCGACAAGTTCGAGACAAATATGACAAATATATAGTATTTACGCTCATCGGGACCTGAATTTCACTTCGACATCCTATGTATTTTTATTACGAATTCGAGATAGAGGGGTCTAAATAATGATAATTAAAGAAGGAATTGGTCGGGACCGAGAATGTGCTTCGACATACTACAATATCCGAGACTAGAGAGTTCGATACAACGGAGTTTGACTGTATATTCAATCCAAGCTACATGTTACATGCTCTGTGAGAACATGGCATATACTGTCTAAAAAGTTAAAATAAGTTGAAAAACCTAAGGTAACCTACATGCACTATTTAAAAAAAAAGCACATTAAAAACATAGTAAATACATTGCATGCCATTTTGTTCCACAAAGATCAAATAAAAACTAGCATGCGGCAATGCTCTCTGTTATTTACTTTAATGTCAGGGGTATCACATATGTCGTAGTGACATTCTAAAGATCGAGCAATCACTTACTATGAAACACAATCGATATTGCTTGTTAAATTACTGTTCAGATATAAGTGCTTCTGAAAATAAAGCGATATTCCAGTTATTGCAGCTGTACATGTCGTATATTCCTGCAACAAAACTATTTCATTAATTGATTTTCTCATGGAAGTACTACTAATTTATATGATCATTTCCTATTCCACAATAGATTTTCTTTCACTAAATATATCAAATTAGTTCCCTGTGTGAAGTACATGTAGTTTTTCTTTATAGACTTTCTTTCCTTGAATACAATACGTAGACCCTCTGTCTCTGAATGAGATAAATAAGAGACTTGAACGCCCTAATAGGATGCATCCAACTTCATCATCTGGCTCATCGAGCGAGCACGACGTGATGGATTGAATGTGTGCAGAAACAACCGTCATTCCTAAATACCAGGCCCCCATTTAACAGCGGCCTCCTAACTATTTAGAAGCTCCTAAACCAATCCTAAAGGTTGTCACCTCGTAACAAGTGTTTCACGACGACGTCACAAATCTTATCCCTTCTTAAATCGACATCTAACTTACGAGGTGATAAACTGGGTCCTAAAGTTATGAGCTCCTAAATATAGGATGTCGTTGTGAAACTGGGGCCAGGAGTTAACATAGTCAATCATCAATGTCGGGCAGGATCTGTTGTTGGCCCGTGTCACCTGTTTTTGTGCAGTCAGACATCACATGTACGTCTACTTGTATAACTATTTACAACTATAGGCCTCCATCACATCCTGTGTTCTACCAGCTGCCACTGGATCCAGAATCGGGTGTACGTGGAGAACGATCTCTCCAATGAAAACCTGTTTGGTATTTCCTCTCAGAACATCCTAATTAGCATATGCAACATGTCTGCACCGTCACGTACATCAGCGCTGTCACGCACCAGTAATGTACCCACGTCCCGTGGAGTTATTGTCCAGGCTCCCGTTCCACAGAACAATCGTAGCGCTACGATAGTCGGAACTCCTGTACTTTAGCGTGTAGTTACGACTCTCGTAGCGCTACGATTGTTCTGTGGAACGGTGACACGGTATCCACCTAATAACGCATCGCGGTATGTCAACGTATGTTAAACCATTTCGGGAAAATTGGGGATACGAACCCCATGAAACCAGATCACATGTTTTTGCATTATACACATTATTGATTATATCTATTTACACTATTATTACCGAAATAAAAAATTGTCAGTAACACCACTCATCAAATACTATAACACTACTCTTGAAACACACTAGTGCCAATAACACTACTTGGTGACATACACTAACACTATTCATCATTCGTACTATTGTCAGCCCTGATTTATATTTCAATCGGAAGCAGACATCAACGCACATTCCGGATTACAGATCGATATAAGCGACACATATAAGCTACTCATATCACTAGTGAAGAGTGTCTTCTTCATCTAAAATACACAGATTGCACCCGTGGGAAATACTGTGTAGTCTAAGTCAGTACACCTGATGTTAGGCTATACACTACCGCCAGTTGAGTGTGAGGACACAAGAGAGAAACTAGATATACATCTGTAGCATTGAAACAGTTTGGGGAATGTTTACGAAAAACCGCTGAACATATAAAATAAAACCTACAAATATATTAAATGTGAGTAGAGAGGAGAAACACATAAAGCAGAGAGACAGTGGCACATGAAGAGCTATTTCGGAATACTACAGGCGAGCGAATGAAATATATGGCACTTCTTTCAACTTGTAAAGAAACAAGAAGATTGTGGTTTATTCGAACATTTAGTATAAAGAAAATTCCGTGTTTACACACACTGACGTATGTGCTACTTGAGTTGTTTATAATGAACATCTGTTACAACCGTTAAAAAACATGATTTGAAAGTGCATATTATTATAGTATAGCTGCTGAAGTTAGGTAATACCTATCACGGACACATTAAGTATTGTACACGAAGTATCATTGTGAAGTAATTGTTCTGTACAGAACACCTTGACCTGACATTGTCACGAATAAATTACATATATTAGTACGCCAGATAATTATTCTACAAACACTTGACTTAGTTATTCAGCTAGACAATCAGACGTGATTATCTCCCTGCAGCTGTGATCACACCCCTGTACATACATGAAATAATAATCAACCCTTCCAGCTACAGAGTATTACTACGGATGTCTAGCTGTATGCCAGTATCAATAGTTTTCTAATACATCTTAATTGTTTCAGAAAAGAACTGTTGTTCAGTATACCGTATGCAAGAACATTTTCATGGGAGTGTATTTTTGTATTGAGGAAATAATATCATATCACACAGAGAACTCACACACATATATATATATATATATATATATATATATATAGTCCTACACATTTATAATAAACCATCCGGCCACATTCACACCTAAAGATGTACAGTGTACATTGACCAACTTAGCCAATGATTGAATCATGTTTACAGTGGGGAAAAAGGAGACACAGACCATTTGGACGTAATCTGAGCCCCGGGGGTCCTGGACACACATATGGTGTAATGTCAGTCCTCAGACATCTCAAAATAAAGAATTGTGTTTACAACTCTACTTTACTAGGCCAATTCCTGTCTTCTAGTGCCGTTATAACCCAGATTCTCGTACTTTTATCTTTACAAGCAATAATCTTCAGGGGGAATCTTAGATAGCTTGATTGTGCAGAACAAGTATACTTGTTAATGATGAAGTATTCACCTCTTGCCTATAACTTAAACTATACATGGGTGTGTAACCATTACATCTTGCTTAATGCTTAACGCTTAACGAAACCATTTAGGTGCATGGCAGTTAAATATATTCAACGAACGAATCAGAAACAGAGGCTGTAGGCGTACAGAAAGTAATTTTAGGTGATGAGAGATACAACGTCAACAATTTAAGTCTACACGAGGACTAGTCCTTGAAAAAGACGTTTCGTGGGATTTCTTCAATTATATATGCAAACACATTTATTAATATTCACACATTTAGTTGGAACTATATTTTGTCAGCGTACTTTAAGACATTTGCCTATATATAGTGTTTGTACTGAAAATCGATATTACAATAGCTTCTACACATTCGTGTTCATATATTACTGAATTTATTAAACTCGTTGGCAACAATTATATCATGCTCGTGTAATACATTCCGTATTATATGAACACTCATGTTAGATCCTCTATATATAATTCAATCTGATTTTAATTCACCAGAAAACAAATACAATTAATGTATGGTACTCTAATGTTGAATGAGATCATATTCTTACTGGTACCCATTCAGCTGCGTTGTCTAAATTTGGATTTTGTTGAAACGCCAATCTTATTTTACTGAAGTTAACTGTGTCATGACAACGTACACATGCGATGCCAATAACAATACATACTCAAAATACCCACATTTGGATTGTGGAAAAACCGCTTCGATAATATATGACAATGAAAATGAATGACCTTGACTATAGCTATTGAATTATATACTCTGTATAGTATGCCCACTGCAATAGGCATTCATTGAAACAAATGATTCCACATGGGACATGAGTTATAACACAAAATGTACTTTTGAAAACACTGGGGACCTTCACGCCCGTGCACCCTGTGAGGATGCGCTGATATTTTTTATCATAACTTTAAAAAAAATCATTTTATCTCAAAATAAATGTTATTTATGTTCATTGTGCATCATCATCAGATTCTATCATATATTCCAAATTTTAGCAAAAAGAAAAAAAGTTGGACATTAATGGATTAATAAGGTTAGAAACCCATTGCAGTGACATGGTCAATTAAATCATAATTGCGACTGCTGTTTCCTAAAGCCGAGCTCTACATGGATCTTAACAACTGATATACGGAGTGTTATAGCGATCACATCTGGTGTTGGAAAAAACCATGACGAACTCACAGAAGTCCTTTAATACAAATGCGTCTATTATGATGGTATAATATTATGTAGATCTATTTGATGTGAGTGAACATCTAACACTAGGTACACGTTTGCTGATAGCATCAGGTATTAGATTTTAGTTTTGATACTAAATATCGTACAGGTAGTTTTGAGAAATTAATTAATCTGAATATGACACCGTCTACCCACACTCTTAATTAAAATCGTAGTGCATTACAAATATCGATCTAACATCTGTGTGACCTATCCGCACTAAGTAACTAAGTAACTAAGTACATGTATATGATTTCATTAGCTCGATCCTTTAAGCCCAGAGGAGTCATCTTATACCGCCCACAACATCTGACATTACGGTTCAAACACTTCCAAGTCTTATCCGTTTTAATGGTCTAGTAGGTAAACCGTGCAAGAGATAACTGATAA
Source organism: Lepetodrilus schrolli (assembly GCA_032361225.1). Lineage (NCBI taxonomy): Eukaryota > Metazoa > Mollusca > Gastropoda > Lepetellida > Lepetodrilidae > Lepetodrilus > Lepetodrilus schrolli. The sequence continues at coordinate 23,953 of JAUTBT010054595.1, read as the reverse complement.
GTGATAGATAACTTTGAATAAATATCAATTAGATGTACAGTGTTGTACACACATTCAATTAGATGTACAGTACACACATTAATTTACATTCAATTAGATGTACAGTGTTGAACACACATTCAATTAGATGTACAATATTGTACACACATTCACACTCACACCTAGATGGGCTTTTTTATTAGTTCCAACAGGTGATCTGCCCATTGTGTTATTTCAAACAGGTGGTGCATTTGTTGTTATTATATCCGTGTTGTTATCGTCAGGTATTTCGATGCGTTAACAATTCATGTTTAAGCATTCTCATTGAGAACGATAGAATATTGTTCTTTGAGGTTGGTTTTATTTTATTTGCAAATACAGCCACACAATTGACCAATGAATGAGTAAGGTCAGCGGTTTAATAGTATGGTAAGCTGGTATTAGTAAATAATACGTTGTCAACATAAAAGCGGGTCTAGGCTTGCAGTGACTTAGTATTGTATGTGCGCTTCCTCAAATAAATTCCATTCTATAAAATAGTTTAATATTTCAGGTAACACAAGTTCCGCCAATTTAGTAACGCATTCACTAGTCGACCTAGCAGCTTCCTCGGGATATTTATGTATAAAGTTATTTAATTACTACATGTCACGCCGATCTGTTTTTATCTGCAGGATACTATTAATTTGAAGGATACTATTAATATATATCTACTCATGTTTTGTAATTGCAATCTTTGTAATGATATTGACACTACAACATTATTAGAATCGATGACATGCATCATCCTTGGTATCACAGAGTGATCGTTCACTGAAGCTCCTGTCTATGAACTGCTGTAAGTTACTAGCCTCAAATATATTAATAACTAAGCCGTCAAACAAGATAACTAGTCTGTCAATCAATATAAACAGCCAGTCTAACAATAAATAATACTGTGTTCAAAAGTGAAAAGGATCAAATAATAAATCGTGAAAATTAATACAATAATTAACATATCGGTTGGAATGCGTAGTAATACATTAGCTTAAACTCCTTTGTGATTCAATCGGTTACTATTATCAATATCATTAATGTTGTATTTATATTATGTGCTACGTATAACTTGCACTCACACACACACGTACGCACACGCACGGACACACACACACACACACACGGACACACGGACACACACACACACACCACTCTGGAAAACAATTCCACACCCATTATATTAATCTAGTTCCACCTGGGGTTACTCAGGATATAATGACATTTCCAAGGTTATTCGTGGACGCGCCGTGGCATGTTGTCAAACAAATACTTCGCTCGATTAATTAATTGTAAAGCCAAGTCTACAGTAATTGCCTTGTGTTGTTCTGGAAAGAAATACTGTTCTATGCATGTGTAGATATATTAATAAATACTAGCACTACGCTGCAATGAATCTACCTGTTCTTCTTTATCTTTATTCCCGAATATATATCCCGTCCATTGACATGTTTATCAATAGTTTTTAAAGCACTGACAGGAACACATAGCAATTACAGGTAAAACCTGGGACGATGTCCAAGTGTATATGCATACTAGAGAAGGTAGTGCACATGCCCTTGAAACTACAACCTTTGTTAGTTTGGAAAGTGTCTATTATTACGTGTATTGCCATGGCTACAACATTACGCTCTTAGGATCCTTAGACGAACATAAAATATTGTCATTGGATAAAATAAATAGCGATGCTCTTAATACTGTAATTGTCAAATATCACTGATATGACGACAAACACTAGACTTAATGCAACATTTCACAATGTTGCGTTATGGTCTTTTTGAGGATACAACATGAATGTGGACATGTTAGAAGACAATATTAACCAATTATCTTGAACGTGTGCTTTTCATATTATAATTATGATGCATTTGTCGCAAAAAAACAACAACCTATTTTGAAATAATGTCTATTATGATTGTATCGGTTTTATTCGGCATACATGAAATACCCCGGCGTTGGTGTCGGCCGTGTATCGAGTGCACGTCGCGTAATAAGGCAATACGGTACGACATATCAAAGGAGAGAATGTAGTCATGTGAGCATAACCCTTACATTAACCAACATATGAAATTATGTGAAGCAGAAAATACCAGTAAAGTAATCTTAGCTTACGCCATCAGCCATTATGAACAGCTAAGTCAAAGCAAGGTATAATTCCTATAATGATACGACTGTTAATCAAACTGCTATACATGTATTTAGTTTGAATACCACACGCTACTACTAACTGTAGGTTAGTAATGTCGATATTTACCACTGGAACATACTGTACGTGCACCCTTGTACCTTGTACCTTGCACTTCATAAAGTAAGAGATCGTTAGTTTTCCACGTTCAACTTCAAACGCCTCAAATAGCCCAATCATAAACAACACCATGTAGATCGATCATACGAAGGAATTGTCACGTTTGAAGTTAAACGTGGATAAATTGAAGGTCTTAGTATTTGCCATGTATACCAGAGCACTACTTAGTTAAGTATAATGTAGGCACTACTTAGTTAAGTATAATGTAGGCGTCAGTAATGAAATGATTCATACCAATAGAATAACAACAATGGGGAACATAGATTATGTTTAATAACATCACAGCAACAATGAAAACAATCAACGGCATGGTTATGTAAATAACTCCACAACAACGTGATTAGTCACAGTAATACAGCATGCTGTGCACACATGGAAGGAACGCGGGGTATAATCAGTACAACATGATGTCTTGCACTACGGCACCCCAAATATGGACATATCAATACAATGTATATGAGCAATCTAATTAAAATTAAATTTCGGTAAATCTTTGCTACTCTCCAAAACCAAGATGAAAATACATCTCAAATATGTCGGATCTCTCAGTGACAACAAACTAATAGATATTGTTAGTAACGACGAACCAAGAGTAAATTATATTTAGATTGACCAATGCTCCTGTCATTTTACTTTAAAAAGGTAGGGGTGCGTGCATATTCAAGACTTGTTGTATACAATCACGCAATAATGTAGGTGAAGAGTAAATATTGAAGTGATAAAAGTCACATATAATATACAGTTTAGAAGACGCATTGAGCAACATATCTACACATCACACTCCTTTTGTCCCGAACAAATACAACATGAGATACAAGCTTGTAAACTTCATTTACAATAATTCAGTGACCCGTATACCGGTAAGTGAAAATACATCAAAGCTCTACATGTAACTATCTCTACTTTGATTAACATTTCAGACAATGGTTGTAAACAAAAAACATGTTCGAATATCCAAAACAACATACAATGTGATCCAATAACATTCATACCAGTTACGAATGGCACCTACTATGTGTGCACCACACCATTCTGACCACATTACTTTGGGCACGTAATTCTGGCTAGTAATACTTTGTGTGGGTACATAAGGTTCTACCAACCTTATCGGGAACACGACAACTATTTTCACATGACAATATCGGCATCGCATACCAATCGTCCCGATCACCGTAATGAGGACACGGCCTTTCTATCCTTCTGACCATCTCATGGATAAAGCACTAATTCATTAATTCATTCATACCACTCACATCCTCCCAACTACTCTTCTGAATGTACAATACCCATACTGTTAAGACTATCTGAATGTACAATACCCATATGCTGAGGGCGGAAGAAACGTTGATATGAACAATCAATAAGTAACAAGGTAAAAATAGTTCAAGGTATTGTATAAACATACAAGTAGTACGTAATACCATATTAATATGAAGCTATTCGTAAATACAGTATGCTGTATTGCATTAAGATGAGGTCATTTGGCGAGGATTGACATAACTTTCAAATAGACAGGCCTAATTGTAGGCAGCAGTCCTTCAGACTACGTTCATGATTACAAATATAATATCAGAGGTATGTAATTCGCATGGAACATTTGCAAGAAGGAAAAGAAAACGTGTTCACAAAAAGGTGGATCAGTCTGAAATAACTCCGTAGACAGAATCAATGCTGTACATCATGTACAAAGTAGGATATCACCAAGTGGAACCTTGTAGAAACAGCATTACAAATGTCACAGCATAATCTAAACACCACTCATTAGCCACGTTAACAAATATGATCATATTTCAGTATTACTTTGTCCATCAACGCCACATAACAACCGTACAGCTCTGGGGGCCTATTCTAGAAACGTGCTTACGATCGTATGACAATCGTAAACATTCATATAGTAGGGCTACGCACGTTCTTAGGCTAAGAAGATCGTGTGAACGTTTCGAGAATAGGCCCCAGGAGGACATTAGTTATTCAGAAATCTTAAACTACACACAGTCATAGCATATTTCCCCCCAAAATGCAATAAACATGATAGAGCACGACCATAACAGCATATAGAAAATAGGCACATCAAATATATATTCAAAATATCACAGAACCACACATTTGACTGTAAATCAAACAATATTGATGTAACAGGATAGTGGAAGAATAACCAGACTTTGTTTAGCACACAGTAGCTATATACACCACAACCTTACACTTAACAAGGCACGCATCTAGTTTCTCTGTTAAACTATGCAAGAAAACCTGAAAATTACCTTGGTGGTCATCAACTTTATACTAGGTATGGAAAACGTACAAACTATGCTCTTACATAAAAAATACAGAACACACCAAGACTTCCCTTAACCACATTGAAACTGCAAAGAGATTGATACATACAAACTTGTTAGGAACAAATCATAATGTCACAAAGTCACTAAACTGTCGATAGAATTCCCAAGCACTTCCAACAGCAAGACGTGGACACGATTATTCATTCTAATAATGCACTTACAAATAGAACCTTTCCACTGAACTCTAAAAATGCAGCAGTTAGAAAACAATACAAATGTTTCTATACTACTTTCCAGATTCTACAATTACTCCAGCAAGGACACCAATAATGAAATATCCCTACATGTAACAATATACCTGTTAGTAAGGCTACTTAGCTGCGAGGTCTCTCAGACACCAAGATAACTCTTGACCCTGTAGATGCCGACTCAGTAACTCTGACCTCTGCAACAGGAACAGGAATGTTCTGTGAAACTAGAATGATTCTGTGTACTGGTCCCGTTTGGATGTCTAAGCCTGGCTGGTTATTCCCTGCCTGTTTGCTGTCAGATAACTCTCCACGCGCTCTCCCAGTATCCACCTCACGCACCCCTCCACTCCAGGCTGTGTCCTGCTCCAGTGGTGACATTACTTGGTCATCAGATCCTCGCTCTGCAGCCTGGCTTCCACGAGGACACGCCGGGTCAGTCACTTGCCCTGCTGTGCCCATGTCAATATCACCTGCTTCAACAATTGACACGTCCTTCTGGCTTTTTTCCAGTTCCATCTTTGTCATATTATTCTCTGAAACATTCATTTTCTGGTTATATGATGCCCTCTCACTCGTGAATAGTGCTACATGCATATCCCCTTGTAGAGTTACTTCACTTGAAGACGGCTGGATATATTCTGCTGATAATCTCTGGGCATCTACTTCAGATACAAGAATAATCTTTTGTTCAGTCAGGTTCAATACCACAGGCTTCGCTTCCTTCTTAGGACTATCTGACTTTGGAAATACTACTGGCGACTCTGTAATGTTCAAATTCAGTGTATCTAATGCCTTTGAAGTAGGTGTATTTTTCTTGGGAATGTCATCGCATGAACTGATGTCCAGGGACTTATGTTCTTGAAAGCTAACTCTCTTCTTTACCACCACAGTGGAATCCACTAACGATGAACAGTCTGTGACTACTCGAACATCACTGCTTTCACAAGGTTGTGGCTCTGGTGCCTGCGAGAGCGAAGCTGCCTCGGAGATATTGCACAGCGGCAACTTGATATTTTGCAAGGCATCAATCAGATAGGATACAGGGCCAGAGATCTTGAGTTGAGGTCTATTCTCAATGACGATTTCATTGGAGTCAGAAGGTTTTGTCTGAACGATATCACTGGGACCTGATGCAACAGGTGGAGTATCGGTAGCCACTTTGGACTGACTTACAAGTTGACTGATGTTGTGGTCAATCATGTCATTCAGTGCTGCTTTAGCGGGATCAGTGCAGTCTTTCCCAAGATCATCTTTACCATTCAAAATGAGGCGGTAGTCACTCTTACTTTTATCTTGTGGCAATTCTGTAGTACGTTGAGATACACTATCAAGAGAAACTACAAAACCACTTCCACCCATTGTATTTAATTCATCAATATCATCATCTGTCAATACGCATCCTGGGGCCTCAACGGGCATAGCACACGGTTCTTCTACATTGTTAGGAAGAGAAGCTTGAGGTGCTTCTGCAGCTGGCAATTCCTGAGTAGCAAGGTGACTACAATAGGACACCTCATCCGCCAAGCTTAGATTGCTATCACAAGTGTCCTTGTCTACTGGGCGTCCATATATGTACTGCTGAGATGGGGGCAGGTTCTCCTCTTTCATAGGCTCAATAGTATCAGTGTTGGATAATGTGGCACTGCCCCTAGGTGAAGCATCAAGTGCTTCATCAGTTTCAGTCTGCAATGATTGCATCCCTCTAGATTCGAAGGAAGAGTTTCTCGGGAGGTCAATTCCAGTCAACTGTAAATATACAGGAAAGAAGGATTCTGGTCTAGTGGAGAATGAATCCTCTGAATTCGAAGATTGGAGCTGTTGTCCTTGCTCTGCTATATTCTGTGATATGTCCATGCGTTCTGGAGCTATTGCATCTTTGCCATGAACTCGATAATCTAGTACTGGGAAAATGTCGCCAGGTGTGATAGCATCACTGGAACCTGTCCCTAGAGAGTCATTCGTTTGATCTTCACTGGCACTTGAAGAACACACTGTTCGAAATGGGTCCTCCATGGTGAAAAAATTATTCCAAGATACTAACGTCCTTGTGACAGGATCATCTGTGTGTGTAGATTCAGACAGTTCTTCCACATTGCTTGAGCGGTCTTCATCTGTACTAGCTTGCTTAGTACCATTGGTAATAGCCAACACATCTTGACTCTTCATGTCATCAATGACTGATTGTCTACCCGGATCATCATCATCATCATCATCATCATCAGAGCTGGGCTTTACCACTGTGAGGCCAGAAACATCGGCATCAGAGCTGGGCTTTACCACTGTGAGGCCAGAAACATCGGCATCAGAGTTAGGCTTTACCACTGTGAGATCAGCGGGATGGATCACTGGTTCTTCACTACAGGAGACATCTTGGTTTTCCTTACTTGAAGCATTGGCTATAGGAGATGTCAATGTCAGTAGCATTGTTTCATCTAAGACAGCATCCCTGTGTACAATACTCCCTCTGGTCCCACGGCCATGCAGATGCATATCTTGTATTGGCTTCTTAATTTCTTCTGCTTTGTCATTTCCATCAGCATTTGCCACATCGTTTTCTGTACCAACATTGTCTGATATCAGTGCTTCTTTATGCATAGCTGCTGTAGCATCTGGTGATCGCTTCACTGTCAACTCAAATTGGTCTTGTTTATTCACTTTGTCAATTGAAGCTTCATTATTGTATGCTTTCATTTGATCTACCATTCCACTTTCAGCAATACATGCCTCATCATTGGATCCAGAACTATGTGCCATTCCATCCATATTCCCATTTTCACTTACAGAACCCCTACTGCAGACAGATGACGGCCTCTTAGGGTTGTCAGCAACTGATGTTTCTGTAGTACAGCCCACTTTGGTATCATCACCTTGTTCTGTGCTTGCAGTAGACAAGGAATAGCCAGCTGGCAATATTAGAACATTGTCTGTTCCACTTTCATCACATACCTCCACGGTGTCAGTCTGATGTGTACACTCTGTGGGCTCACTTTGAATATCAGTCACTCCTTGGGTAATTGCTGCCCTATTCATCATTTTCAGTTCTTCAATTGCCTTCTCGTGGGCAAAAACATTACTCAAAATATCTTCAACAAGAGTGACTGCTGTAGTGTTATACATTCTAGACTGATCTTTATCTTCATCTGTACATTCAGCTATCGGAGTTCCTTCTTCAACAGTAGTTTCTTGACATTCTTCGATCTCAGTTTCAGTTTCTATTTCCTGAGTATCAATTTTACCTCTGCTCTCATCCAAGGTAACAAGAGAATTCTCTAGCAGTACCTGCTCTGGAGTGTTGTGAGATTCTTCAAGCATTTTGTTATCTTCAAATTTCTTGTATTCCATGCCAGTATGTTCATGTCTGACCTGACCATGGGAACTCTTTACATGACGAGCTGAAGCTGGCCTTTGTCTTAATGGATAGAAACATCGAGTTTCAGGATTAGGGACAGATTGTCGCCTAATGTTTAATTCTGTTATTTCAGGGAGTGCCAGAGGCACCACATTAGAATCCGTATTAAGAACATGTTGGGAGTCTAGTTTTTGAATGTCCTCACTGATACACAGTCTTGGCGATATTGCTTCTTTTTGTCCTCCTTGTTCTAGAAGAGCATCATGTGACACGTCTGGATCCATTGATGGACTTGGTTGATCAAGAGATTTAACGCATTCTGATGTACTTAAATCGGTTCCATTGTCAATCTGTTTTCCTGATGTGTATTTTCCATTAGTGTCCAAAGGAAACACTTTTTCCGCCTCCCGCAATGGAAGTGATTCTCCAGCATTACCAGATGAGGGCAGCAGAGCAGTGTCTAGGCGGTATACACACAGCTGGGGAGGCCCATCATCATCCTTGTCCAACAGTGGCACACTGCCTCTAGAAGAGTTTGAGGATTCGTCAAGCAATACAGATGTTTGTTCTTTTTCTTCCCAAGGTTCGACTGATGATTCATCAAAGTGTATCAAATCACTGACACTGCTTCTATCAGAATGTTTCTCTTCCTGACTTGATACATTATTTGACGATTCCATTTCAGCTCCTCTAGGTGAAGTTGTGAGGTCACATATGCCAATTTCACCATCCCCTCTCAAACTGGAAGAGAAGGAATTGGATCCACTTAACTTGTCTCCCACAGTTTCAGACAAGGTGGAAGCATCTTGATTAACTTCCATAGGCTTAGCAGAATCATGTGCATCTCCCTTTCCATTGCCTCTGCAATCAGAAGTTGTGTCTGAATCAGATTTGGGTTCTAAAAATACATCATCATCTGCATCAGTATCTTGGACATCTTCATTCTTGGCTATATCTTCTCCCCTTGACACCACTTCTTTACTTGTGCAAATATGAATGTTACCAATACCTCTGGTAGAGGACAACGTGTTCTGGTGGGCATTTGTTGGCTTCAGAACTACCTCAAGAGATGAAGCTAGTCTGTCTATATTCCATTTATCTATCTCATTGTTAACTCTCTCTAGAAGTTGGTGCATTACATCCTGAATTATTCCTCTGTCATCCTTCCAGTCTTCCTTACCTGATCCACTGGTACTGGAGTCTGTCAACTGGCTGCATGGAGAATCTGGAGTTCCTGTTGTATTGCAGTGCAAAGAATCAAAACTCTCTTTCCTTTTGGGTGGAATACTTCCACGACAAAGTTCAAGCTCTTGTTCAATTACATCATCATTTTCCTTTTGTAGTTCAACTTGTGCTGTGTTATAAACCTCAGATTCAGGATCAGTTTCAATGCAGGAATTATTTTCGTAACCTCTTTCCTCAGAGACATATCTGTAGCTGTCACTTGTCTTCCGGTAGAAGGGAGTGTCTGACATCTTTGATGCATTGAAGGATACTTCATTGACAAAATGCCCCCTATATTCTTCTTTGGAGTCATCAAAATTAAAAAGCATTATCTTACCTCGGGAATCTTCGTCTGGATATTTTGAATCGACTCCTCCTCTACAAGCATCATCAACACTTTCAGGTAGAAATCTATGACCATCTCTATCAGAACCACCATCAGATTGAATGATCTCCATCAACAATTCCTTGGTTCTTGCATTGACCATTTGATCATCAAGTCTACTACATTCATCTCTAGGGGTAATATCCAGCATCTTCAATTGACGTTGGACTTGGTCTTGCTTCACTTTAGTCCTGCATGAAACATCTTGCTGTACTTGATGGATGTGAATGTTACTGGGGTCTTGGTCACCACTCACAGCATTACCACCTTCAGTTTCCACTGTCTTGGCTTCATCCCCTTCTTCCCTCTTGTATGCTGTGTAGTCAACAGAACTGCCAGTATCAGTTCGATTCTGATCAGCAGCAACCGATACATCGCATCTACCGTTAGGACTATCCGAGTCGAAGAAAGAATCAGATAAGTTCAGTATGGGAGGATCTCTGTACAGGTGGATAGTACTGTTGGGAAGTGAGGACATTGGCATGTAATCTTCAGTCGATTCCAGGATGACAGAGTCACTCATGTTCCCAGTGATTCTTCTTTGCAGAGAGGAGGAGAGGGATTCATCTGAAGAAAGTGAGAAGCTTGTCTGACAGATCTTAGTATTGTCATCATGTATGCTACTGGCTGTGGAGTCTCTTCTGAACACGTCTTGTGTTGAAACCTTTGATGTACTAGACAGCTCAGTTAGGGAACAATCAGAATATTGGACAGAATTTCTATGTGCAATATTTTCAGCATCAGGGTCAGTGTCAGAGTTAATGCTACTCGGCCTTAGTAATATTCTTGCCTTGTCCGAGATAATATCAGTGCTAGTTTCTACTGAATTCTGATCACCCATTTCATGTATGAACAACCCCAAACCAAAGCCCTTCAACCTTCTCGCTGTATGACTGGAAGAACTTGGTGTCTGAGTTTCCTGATGGATAATGACATTACCAGCTGACACAACTGAACTGACGCTTACTTTATCATCATCTCTAGGTGTCTGGGTATAATTATCAAGCATTGGCAGCAGATCTGTGGTAGAACTAGCCCTATTCAGTTTGTCCTGTCTAGGGGTGTATGTTTCAATAGTATCCTGAGTTTGAAGAGAACCGGTTCCCTGCAGTTCTGCCCTGCGGTGTCTGGACCCTCTGCTGAAGGTGGCTGTGACTACTGGTGGGGGTTCTGGACATGAGTTCCGTACAGGTGGATGTGGATCTCTAACAGGGGAACCAAGGGAGACAATAATACAGGATGTGCTTTGGACAGAAGCAAATGATGACGATGTGTATCGACTAGCACTTGACAAGGCTGAATCACATGAGTGATTAGATCGAGGACTCAAGGAACCAATGGCTGTTTTGATTGGTGGAAGGATTCCCCTGAAACATAAAATAAAAAATAAGCTAGAAGAAAAATCAGAAAATAGATTTCATGTCTCACCAAAATATAATTTGTAACTGAGTTTATGCTAATTTCATAGAAATAAGACTCTAATGTTAGAATAGTAATTAAAGTGCTGATCACAAACTTTCTCTCCATTTGATAAACGCTGTTTTCTGACATATATATTTCATACAACAACCTCATTACTAAACACTTATAAAATTATTTATCGACATTTCTATAAAAATACAAAATAAAGGAACAGAGATGACGGCTAACATTGCTACAACACATTAAACGTGACTAATACATTACTGTGAGCATAGATTACACTGGAGGACTGCTACAATTCACTGGATATTACTGACAGATCAGCAGAATGATAGCGAGAAGTGAAACTATTATTTAATTCAAATAGCTTGAAGAGAACCAAATCCGGAAAGCAAGTGTAAAGTAGTGAACATAATTGTCCAAGAAAAACAAGACAATAATAACTGTTGTTTCATGCATGTATATCAGAATAGAACGAAACACTGATAATCAATAAATGTAAAGAATTGATTTGCAGGAAAGAAAGAAATAACTATGAGCAAAGACAGAAGCAGATTACATGTAACTAGAAAAGGAGAAATTAGTCTGATAATATATAAAATTATGAACAGATAGGAAATTATATTGCTATGGGTTTACATTATATAGGCCTATATGCATTCAGGCATTCTTTGAGATATTTCAATACTAGCACTGGCACCATGCTGTTTTCTTACCTAACCTTGTTTTTCTTCCACCCTGCAACATGTCATTTTTCAATCACTATAAGTACTATAAATAGTTACTGTATGTTTGGAAAACAAAGGACTGTCCTCTGTTGTTTAGGATGGCTCTATATCACCTACATGTAATATGGATCTCAAACACTGATCAAATGGTACAATACTACTGATAACGTATGTATTCTATTGTCAACATTATTTCAGCAACAACTAGCTACATATGACAATTGGCATGTACAGACTGTACGATAGATTGTGTAGATGAGCCAACTGGCATGTACAGACTGTATTATAGATTGTGTAGATGAGCCAACTGGCATGTACAGACTCTACTATAGATTGTGTAGATGAGCCAACTTGCATGTACAGGCTGTATGATAGATTGTGTAGATGAGCCAACTGGCATGTTTCAATATCTCTGATCATATGCTGCATTTAGCACAGTCAGTCTCTCGTCCACTCACCTTCTCTTATCATCAGGCTTTCCTTGGTGATGGGTATTCTTCATAGCTGAGGTAGATTCATTGCTTCTCACCGAATGGTCACACCCCTTTTCTGATCCTTTGTCAGAAGTTTCCTATTAAAAAAACAGATTGAAAATATCTGGATTATTAATTAATACTTAATTATAACATTTATTCAAATGAATTGGTTCAAAAGATAAGGATGCTCCTCTAACAGCAACTGAGATAGATGAAAAATGTTCCTATCTTTGATTAGCTGCAGAATTAAGTTTTGTTTCTGACTTTGAAGTTGTTCTTGTGGATTACCTTGACCCTAAGCTGCTGCAGCCTTCTGGAGGATTCCTTCTTTCCTGTCTGAAGTCCTGTGAGGAAAGCAATAATGAGAATTATTACACAGAACTCGGCTAACATATCATTTAACATTGGAAGAATATTATTAATTGCCATTAGAAAACTGTATAATAACTCCTCATGACCTTGTTATTTCAATGACTCATTAATTAGCAAATTATATGAAATATTAATGCATGTCAAGCATTGTAAAGTACATGTATTTACTAACAATCTAAATAAGCTGTAATACGCTACCTTCTTTAATATAGTAATCAACGTATGTCTTAGCATTCAGAGCAGACCCCACATGTCGAGTATAGTTGTGAACCTTTCCATTCTCAGTGACATGAGGAACATCCCTACTATTGGGTCTGTACCGGTGGATGATCTGGAGCTTGTCCAGGGGCTGGTCATCCTACAGACAGATGGCGAGGACAAGTCTGAGACTGATACAGACACTGGTATATCACAGCAGTGGCTAGTATTTTACACAATGTGGTACTTCTGAATATTGTTTAGTAGAATATGCCATAATAATATTCTAATTCGAACACAACATTAGCATATTCAGTGTTAGACTGTGATAGAGCACTTACAAACACAAGACTGGCATATTCTGACAACCGATGTGCTTCCTTCTTAGCTACCACTGACCGCGATGTCTTCTTCAACTTGGCAGCAATGGGCAACTTTACGTCAGCATGACTTCCAACCAGCGAATGTGGGAAATTACAAATTAAGACAATGAAGAGATTACTCTAAATAAAATATTAATATTAATTGCTGTTTGTAACAGTTTAAACATGAACATCTGATATACTTACCATAAAAGTACATTAGGAATTGAATGATAAACACAAAAGACATTGCCATTCGGTAGAATTGAAACCATCATGCAAGGGCAACCTCTAATTTGCTCACTGTCAAAAGTTAATCATACATAATTGGAATATATTTAGTTATTAATTATCAAATGACTTCACTGTACAATCATTGAACACATGCACACACAAAGGGAATAGTGAGTGAGTGAATTATTGTTTTACGTCAAGGGAATAGAAGACCACCTGTCTTCCTTGTTAATGGTAACTCTCATCCAGGCTTCCACCTCATCTACTTTAACAGGTCTCGAGTGTGCGTCCTTCCCTTTCGGAACATCTCCTCTCCGATCGGTGTCAACCTCTGGGGACCGTTCTGGCTGACTGGTTGTCCTACGGGACATCACAACATAACTCTCTTTAGCTTTCCCTTTCTTCTTGGGTGTGGCCACTTTCTTTGCCTTTCCATTCGAACTTATTTGTCGAGAGCTCTTCCGACCTGGACTTTTTCTTCTCTTGGATCCGGGTTGCGGGAAGTCATCGAGATCAGACACCTCCATCACACGCTGGAGCAGGTCATAATTTTGCTGCAATTATCAAATTTGTCAACCACATAAAATACATATATCATGTATACTACATAGCTGATAATACAAATGCAGGTAGAACAAATGCATATCATAGGACATAATCCATAGTTGATATGGACAATATTTGAAATGTATAGTTACACAATTTGATACTGTGAAATGATTAAATATGATTGATATGTAAACATAAGTAATAACCATTTTCTTGGTTGTTCTGTAACATCCGAGTGGTTGAAAGCGTTCTTCTCGTCTCTCATTGTTGATGTACACCTCTCTGGAAATATAATAGCATTATAAAATAATAACACATTTCAATAATAGCTGTGGATTAATTTTGAGTCTAAACAATGCTAAATTTGTAATTATATATTTACAATTTGTATGCAGCATGCATTTTTTAAGGCAAAAAATTGTAAAAAATACATGTGATTGCTCTACTCGTCTGTAGCGGTCGATTGCCGACGTACACTTCTCGTGTGGTGCGCTTGTTCGTTGTTATTTATAATATATATATTATATATTAAATTACAATCATCAATGTACACCTGATAAAACAACAGCTATATCAATAGTCTTATATTTAATCGAGTCGTACTACAAACATTAGAAACGCAACTGCCTCCATATAGTCTCCGTGTTACGTACAGCTGTGCTACGGGATTTTCTATCGTTTACACTCACAACTTCCTAGCAACAATGTTGGCGACGTCTCTAAGATCCCCCGGGTTGAATGTCATGGTAAACTTGAACTACACCTTAGTTCTTCGTCAAATAAAGTTTACCATTGTGATAATTTGAACGTATTTGTCATGTATGTTGGCTGTATAACGCGCATAATTGCAACTCAAATATTTGCACAACTAAGAATATTACGCCATCTTTGTTCAAGAAAATCACGTGACCAGTTACAACTTAGACTGGTTTCTTAGAGTAAATGCATTTCGCGTGAATCTTGCTGAGATTATATGAGACGATAGCCAGTGAGGAAATGACTCATGTCATCCGCAGTTTCCGGAATGTACCGAGTGTTGGGCGGTAGATTTAACTTCAAAATGGCGCAGTCTGTTGGCAGTTATGATGATCGTCCGTGAATGTTATATTCTTTAAAACCTGTGCAGTTGTTATTGTTCCGCGTCTCGCATCATCATGGTTAGCATGTTTCCACTTATGCTCAATAATTGTATGCAACTGAAATGAATCAGTGTCTTATGAATGCTGTGACAGGTCAGCATTATGTTTGCATTTGCAATTTGTTTACGTTGTTTGAATGTCAGATGCTATTTGGAGTCCAGAGCCGCTTTCAAGATCATTTCCTGAGGGACATATTACTGCTTGCCAATTTGTGGCAGAAGGAAACGGTTTAAAAGCATGCAATCATCAGATCTACAGTATTATCTAAGCCTTAGACTAAAGCCTGGCCCGGAGGTTACGAAACATTTTTGAGTATGATTTCATTCTTAATTCAATTTTTCTCCCTCATAAATCCCCATTCAGTAATTTCACATTCCATGTCGAGATAGTTAATATATAAGGGTGGCGTACTTCCGCTCTTGAAAATGCAGGCAAATATAGTCATGCGACTTTACACGCCTGTTGTGACAGTTGTCGGTAAATAATTTATGGAATGAAAAAAATGCTACCATTGGTTATTTTGTACTAGCTAGCCAAAATAAAAATTTCAGAATATTTGCATAATTAAGAAAGAAAAAATTGTCTGTAAACTATCGCCAAATACATGAAAAATGCACACCTTGACCATAGCTCACCGGCTGCTGACCAAGCTGCTAATTGGCTCGCAAGCGGCTTTTCTCATGCGTAGCAAGCAAATGTGAAAATACTGAATATAAAATTTTAGCTTTAGCTTGAAATTATACTCCAAAATGTTTCGTAATCTCTGGGCCTGGTCAAATGTGTAACCATCAAGTGATATATTTTTGTGGTATAGGGTTTGAAGAGATCTATTGATGATTGTATCTAAATAAATTTTAATGTTAAAAGTAAAGAACACTCACTTTCTCGTCCTTTTATTACAAAACACATCTATTTCCATGCTAAATGTTAACAAATCACTGCCCATGTGAAGTCGTCAATGCAGGCAGCCATGACAATGTCAATGATGTATATCCCTTTCCGTGGTAAATGGGGAAATGTCTATTTACGGAGATCAAGTTGGAACAATTTTGAAGAATTTTAGAAAGTGTTTGGCAATAGTCCAGACCACAAATAAACCACAAAATTCACTTAAATCATAAATATTAATATAGTAACATCGTAAATATGAAATGTCACCTGAAAATGTCACTATCTTGAAAATATAATTATTTTAATTATGAATATGAAATTTTGTCTATTAATAAGCCAACAATGTCATTTAACTCTCTCCATGCTGGAGGCAACAGGAGATGCCATAAAGAATAGTCCTTGTGTCTAGTGCAGCAGGGAGAGGGTTAAATGAGACGTTTTATGGTGATTATTAAAGTTTGTAAAATTCAATATACATAAATCAAGAGACATTCCATTGCAGTCATGTGATTTATGCTAATTTGCTAAACATGTTTTTGAGCAGAAGATGTGACTGTCATATTTTTTAGAGCTTGCAATTATGTATTTAATAATTTGTGATTTTTTTTTTTACATCACATTAAAAAGTTTCACATTGTCCAATTGCATATTTAGTACTAGGTTTGCTGATGACATGTTTACCAGTTCTGCGCGATATAACAGCGAGGAACTTTGAACTTTAATTTACTTTCAGGTAAAAAATATGTTTGACCTGTGGACAGTGAAATATGTCAACAAATTGTGATTGTATCCCTTTAAGGTAATATGTATTATCATTCTAGTTTGTGCATTGTGTATAGTACTGTTTGCAACATTGGTCATTTGTTTCTAGGATAAAGCTAATGTAAGCAATGAAAACATGACGCCAGCCAAGTTTGACAATCTTGAGAAACGTCCCAAGTTGAGGAGAATAAAGAAGAAAGCCAAATTTGACTTGAATACTTCCAACAACAACAGCCGGATGTTCAATTCATCTCGGATGAATATCAGCCTGAGTGGTAAGAGTCAACTTGATGTATGATGTTATGGTTATTAATTAAGGAGAAGCATACAGCAGAAGAACTTGTAGAATTAGCAGGCAAATGTTTAGTAATCGTGATACGGTAGTACAAACGTTTAGTAATTGTGATACGGTACAAACGTTTAATAATCGTGATACGGTAGTACAAAATGTTATTTGATTGATACATGTGTACAAAAGTGTAATAATTTAATAGTTTACTTAATGATATTGACTAGCAGCAGTACTGAAATTAATTATGGATTCAAATCTGAACAAGTTCATGGTAATGATGTTTATCCAAAATATGTGGCAATTCTAGCGATTCGATTGGTTGAGAGATGTCCTGGAAAAACCTGTACACCCCGGTTTGGCCGTAGTTAAGAGTTGTGACCTCATGATCACTGTGACGTCATGGTGGTCGCCGTCGACTCCTATGTTAAAAAGACATTCTGCTAGAACATTCACAAGTTTGCTTTCTTAAAAGTGTAGATTTATTACGATTTTGGATAAATTTCCAGCATGATTTCCCGGGCATACAGGTTTTTACAAGCCAAAGTTTCTCATACACCCCTCAAGCTTCAGTCCTGGGGCATACAAGAAATTTGGGCTTGCAAAAGCCTGTACACCCGAGAAATCACACAAGTAACTAATATTATAACCATTTAAGGACAATTATATTGATAGATTATATTCATCTTCTTTGAAGCATTGTTAATCTCCAATTCTTCTTTTTATATTCAACTGAACCGAATGGTTAAGATATCAAATTTAATTACATGTATTTTTATTTATAAATTATTTATGTTGTTTATAATTTTTTTGGTTGATGCATTTTCAAGGTTATTTCGCTCATATGTGGCTTGTCAAATTACTACAGGAGTAAGCATGCAACACATAATGCATATTGTTTCAGTAAACCTTTGAGCACTGGCTGGTACTAATGAACCAAGGATACAAACTTTGCTGCTAGAGTTAGTTCAGACTGTACATGGCCATTGGTGTAGTCAAGCTGTTTTCTGTATCAGCTGCCAACTCGTCAGTGGTGAAGGCATCGCTGCGGGCCAACAACAAAGCTCTGGCTCAGACTCTGGAGAAGGTACGCCAGGATTTGCGAGTGTCGTACGAGGTGAACAACGACTTGAAGAAGGAAAGTCAAGAACTACAACTCTGCCTGAACAACCTGAAACACGTGGCGGGGCTGAAAGACGAGTCGCTGGAACGAGAGGTTCAGTTACGGATGGAGGTATTTTTCAACCTGCTGGTCCATGTATAAGTTTAGATCCAGTGGATTTTTACCCAGAATGAATAAGCGCTATTTTATGTTACTTATGCCATGTAGACCACTACTGGTGCACCGTGATTCAGTTTTCTCTCTAGCTAGTATAAACACAAGTAAGAAGTTACCAGAATTCAATGATTTAGGTGAAAATTCTAGTTATTGAGTTACCTCTGCTTGTAGCTATGCCTGTCTAACCTGGCAACACCTGTCATATAAGGATGTATGGCAATATTCACAATATAGTTTGCAGGTATTGCTCTATGACACCAATTTGATGTCTTTCTTTATTTCCAGGACAAGATGAAGCATCTGAAGCAGATTCTGAGTTTGGTGAGTGGGCACCTGCTGGATGCTGGCGGCTGTCTACAGGACGCACTGGACAAGTGTCTTAACCCCACACGCCTGTCCCTCAACTCCAGTGTAGGCAATTCCTCCATAGGCCTACTGGACGACGCCTACTCTCCTCTCATTACAGCCAGGTCAGTCAGCAGTAGTTGGGCACAGTTAGAGATGTTCTCAATAACATCGGGGCATGTTTACATTCATAATAAAAGTTTCATAATAAACATTTCTGTAATCTCTGTTAATTCTGTAACTCCTATGTAATTTCAGTTCCATTTACTACAAGCCTAAGCCCGTCTCCTGGATGTCGTCTATTGATGGCGAGGGTGCCCTCCCTGAAGACTCTCTGCTGACAGCCGGTACAGAAGAAGCTGTTCCAGCCACAACACAGGAGATGACCATGATACTGGAGCAAAGTGTTCTGCCTGACACTGAGGAGGTGCACCAGCTCCTTGTCCATGACCTTCCTTCAGGTACGCTGATCTACGATGCCCACAACAAGTGTATTCAAAGGATTATTAGACTTGCAATATTGATTTTAATGTTAGAATGCATAAATGCACTAATTTTTATTGTCCATCCACCATGGTAACTATGATGTATTTGCTGTTGCAGTGTTTGAGGGTGAGGACACCACATCAAGTGACTCCTCACATAGCACAGCCAGGCAGACAGCTCAGCGTGTGGAGCGTACAGACAGTAGAGTCAAGAAGATGGAGAATAAAGTAGATTCTGCAAGTGAAAAATTAAGTATAACAGATGCAGTAGAAAAACATAATCGACGTGGGACATTTGTCATACCTGCCCCAGTATCCATGGAGGTGAAAGACATTCCTCAGGACCGTAGAGGAACGTTCGTCGTCACTGAACCTTCCAAAGATGAACAATCCCAGATCATCCTGAAGCCTTCAGTGACAGGAAAGTCCTCCCGGCGTGACACGTTCCTCCTGAAGGCTGCACCTCCCAGTGACGACGTAGTGAATGATGTGGATGATGTAGTAGACGCCACACTGTATCTCAACGTAGATATGGAAATGACAGATATTATACCTGTGGATCTCCTACAGGCTGCCTGGAAGGACGGTAATGTGGACACTGAGCTATCAAAGAACACCGACTCTGATATTAAATTCCTTAGTCCATGCAAAATATCTCCAGAACACAGAGATGACAAGAAACAGAAGAGACCCAAGTCCAAGATTGCCAAGTCGACCTCAATGACTGCTATAACTTCGAAGAAGGACAAGGGTCTAACGTTATCGAAGAGTGATGGAGACATCAGGAAGGAAGCAGACGATTCCTCCAAGTCTGCTGTTGTATTGCAGGTTCGTAAGCCTGGCAAGATTGTGTTCGCAGCTTCACGTAGAGACATGGATGGAAGTAGGAAGGCGATAACATCATCCAAACCAAGGTCCAAAAGTAAGAAGCAGATCAGAGAACTGAAAGAAGCCATTGCTGCAGACACTTCGGTCCCAACAACCATCTTTGATTTTCATGATAAGACACCTATCCATTTATCAGGGAAGAGTCGAATTGAGCCCTCTGTTTATGATATCTCAATGGATGATCAGTCGAAGTGTGATCAACCAAAACATGCAGCAGCAGTAGAATGTACTACAAAGGGCAGGAAAGAAAAGAAATGTGACGACGATACAGTTGTTTACAACTTGCCGCTGAAGGGTAGTCCTGATGCTACAATGCCCCAGAGGACTACGAGGTCCAAGAGCCGGTCACGTATTCCTGATGGCGAGCGTACCCCCGATAAAGTTGAGGTCCATAGAAGGAGTCGCTCAAAATCCAGAAGCAGGTCCAAAAAGCAGGAGGAAGATAAGAATAAAGATAGGGGACGTTCTCGATCTAGAAATTTGATGATCAAGCCCAAAAAGCAAGAAAATGAAAATAACGATGTAGGTTCAGATACTCCAGGTGGTAGTGAAAACATGTTGACGACTATAGGAGATGAATTACAAGACTCTGGTGACAGCTGTTCAAGACGTGAGCCAAAGAGGAGGAGGATAGCCTGCAGTACTGACACAGACAGTGATTTTAAAGTTCCGAGGGCACCTGGTAAATCCCTGTCAAAGAGCTCTAAACACTGCCGTGAACTCCCAGAGGAAGACAAAGTAAAATCTCAGAGAAAGGACATGTGTGAAGCTGATAGTATTGATGGCGATATGAAGGTAGTAACTGATGATGTCTCTTCAGAGAAGCGAGTGGTCAGAAGTGCTGAAGTCGAGCCTCTCAATAAGAACATGTGTGAGGCAGGTAGTGATGACCCTACACTGAGGACATGTGATGCAGGGGTGGATCCAGACCAGCAGACTGAGGTCCTGGTACTTTATGACACTGTGGATGTGACTGAAGACCTCACGCTCATCCAGTCCAAGGACTTCATCTCTAGACTCAGCCTTCTGAAACCTAAAACAACGGAAGGTGGTAATGGTGATTCTGGTGAAGCACCTGGAAGTAGATCCAAGAGTAATGCTTTGATGGCCGAGTCAGGTGACCAGAATATGGTGGATAAGCCAGCTGACAGTAAGACGACAAATAATGAAAGGAAAATAACCTCCTCCAGAAATAAATCCGATAAACAAAGTGCTAAGATTACAAGAGAAGTGCTGATAACTGAAAAAGATTTGCCATGTAAGTCCAGTGATGTAACGCAAGGCAGCGGAAAGACAACTCCGTCAGCTGTAGGAGTGTTAGCATTGAAGAAAATTGAAAGGGGAAGAAGTCCAAGTAAAAAGCAAATGCAGAACAATGCCATGATGAGAGTCTGCAGTAAAAGGAGAGAAAATATTCAAGATATCTTGCAAGCTTTTACTGACTTTGATGATCCTGACCACAGCTTGCATCTGAATGCAGTTCTGAGAAATGACAGCATTGTAATAGCAGAAGCTACCAAGAACACTTGCCATATGGACAGTGACACACATACCCCTGTGAGTCTGGAGGCATTAGAAGAAGCAGGCAGAGAGATCATGTACACCCTACCCCTGAAAGACAGCCCCCAGAACATGAGGACTAAGGGAAGAGCCAGAAGTCGACCGAGGTCATGTAGTGTTAGAAGCAAGAAACGACTAACAGTAGATGAATCTGATGGAGAAGAAAAAAATAATGCTGTCAAAATTAAGGAAGACAGTGATCCATTGTATTGTCCTACAGAAGAAGGAAGAAACAAGAAGAATTCACGAAGCAAGTCTGGAACTAGAAGCAAAAGTCGAAGCAAGAAGAGAAAAGTAATTCCAGATTCAGATGACGATGTTCAAAATGCAGAGCCTAACATTGTACCAAAGGCAACATCAGAGTCTCAGACTGTACCAAAGGAAACATCAGAGCCTAGGACTGCCCCAAAGGCAACATCAAAGCCTAAGACTGTACCAAAGGCAACATCAGAATCGAAGGCAACATCAGAGTCTCAGACTGCACCAAAGGCAACAACAGAGCCTATGACTGCACCAAATGCAACATCAGAGCCTAAGACTGCACCAAAGGCAACATCAGAGCCCAAGACTGCCCCAAAGGCAACATCAGAGCCTAAGACTGTACCAAAGGCAACATCAGAACCGAAGGCAACATCAGAGTCTCAGACTGCACCAAAGGCAACAACAGAGCCTAAGACTGCCCCAATGGCAACATCAGAGACTAAGATTGCACCAAATGAAACATCCAAAAGCAAGTCTGGAACTAGAAGCAAAAGTCAAAGCAAGAAGAGAAAAGGAATTCCAGATTCAGATGACGATGTTCAAGAAGCAGAGCCTAAGATTGTACCAAAGGCAACATCAGAGTCTCAGACTGTAACAAAGGAAACATCAGAGCCTAAAACTGCACCAAAGGCAACATCAGAGCCTAAGACTGTACCAAAGGCAACATCAGAATCGAACGCAACATCAGAGCCTAAAACTGCCCCAAAGGCAACATCAGATCCTTTACCAAATGAAACATCCAAAGAAAATGTAAGCAAGACTGGCATAAAGCCTGAAGAAGGCTGTGCCCAGACAAAGGATGACAACCATCGAGCTGAAGATGAAGTGTATTTAATGCCGCTGAATGAATGTCTTGCTAATTCTCAAAATGTCGCGTCACGAAGGAAGTCAAAGTCACGTATTGGTGAGCGGTGTCGCAGTCGAAGCCGGAAGCGAGTTTCAGAAGAGTCCCCAGAAAGAGACAACAGTGAAGTGTTGAAAATCACGGTTGAGAAGGAATCGCCCGATGTTAGACATGTGAGGAAAGTCAACACGGTATCGGATGCATCTGAGACTGTCATACATGATGAGGTAAATGTCGATCCAGTGGGGCGTAGAAGTGCTACATCATTAGTTAAGAACTCTACCAAGATGAAAGAAGCTGGTAATATGACAACGAAAGAACTTACGGATACGGAAAGACAACAGGTGAGACTATGTCATTGTTGGAAGACTGCTCATAATGCAGACCTGTGTAGACGGTCATAATTGTGGCAAAGCATGTACTCAGTGGTATCTATGACTGAGCCAGTAGGATATTTTCTTAACGTGAAGACCATTTTGCATGTCTTCGGGATGAATGAATCCTGTGACAAGCTAACGAGAACCTCTACTATAGAATGTCAATAAGCCCTACAGATTACAATATATGAATACATGTTGCCCATAATGGGGGTTATAGACTTGAGTGTAAGGATATTCTAAGTGTATCTCATTCTTTTGGTTGGTTCAGAACATTTGTAATTTCCTTGGTCAATCTTATCTTTGATATTTCCTTATTGATGGAGTTGGAACCTCTAACACATCTTCGACTCTACTTCTGTGTCAGGATGGGTTGACCATGCTGAAGGTGCAGTTCAGTGAGCTGAAACAGCTGTCAACGAGGCCACCGACTGCTGACAGGATGTCAACCAGTCTGGAGAAGGTCAAGGAAACCAGCATCCACCAGTTGAAGCACAAGCTGACTAGGTTTGTACTCACAATGACACTATTCCTAGGTATGTCCTCTTTAGTACTCAGATGTTCCTGAATGGTTTCACTTATTGTTATCATAGGAACTAATGAATGTGAATATACAGTCAAACCCCGTTGTGTCGAACCTCGGGGGCCCATTCGATAACTTCGACACACCGTGTCATTCGAGACAAA
>JAUTBT010054584.1:3163-15465 GCA_032361225.1 Lepetodrilus schrolli | reverse complement strand
CCCTCTTAATCAACTCTTAATCCTTGTAACAACAATGTATCACTGCGGCATGTATCAAACGAAAAAAGGATGTCGGCATCCCGGGATTTATTTTTGTATATTTCACACCGGGCCTACACCGTTTTATTACGTCACATTGGGAATCTTCCACCCATGGATACACAACGATAATGACTAGATAATCATTGTCCCACAAATTAAGATTCAATCGAGTCCTTAGAAGAAAAAGTTAGTTCAACCTACAGTAGCTACATTATTTTAAGAACTGGTTTGCTGAGTACTTATTTAGCAAAAGAAGTTTATATGATTTTTGTTTTTGTTTTATTTTTTGAATTGGGGTTTAGAGATTCTTTCACTTTTATCACGACTTGTCAATTTAGGGCTGGAGGAAACTCGCAATATCCGTATCGCTGAATGTTGCAGTAAACCTGTGAGCACTGGCTGGTACTGGCAGACCAAGGATGATAACTGCATTGTCACTCTACAGACAGCGCATCCTATCATTATCACGTCAGAAAGGTAGCTTTCTCGAGCATTGATGCCAGGCTCCTGGGACGAGATTTGGACTTGAGATTTGAACTCGGTACCTTTGGCTCTGAAGTCCAAATGTTCTGCACTACCACCTGCCCCCAAGTTTAT
The DNA here is from genome assembly GCA_032361225.1 of Lepetodrilus schrolli. Lineage (NCBI taxonomy): Eukaryota > Metazoa > Mollusca > Gastropoda > Lepetellida > Lepetodrilidae > Lepetodrilus > Lepetodrilus schrolli. The sequence continues at coordinate 14,826 of JAUTBT010054584.1, read as the reverse complement.
ATGAACATGTTTTATATGGAGTTCCAATATCATTAACAATTTTCTTTGAAGATATACAATTTTGGATTCATGTACATTTACCCAATAACATGTCATGAAAAGATATATGTTTATGTCACTAATTAGCTTGAGCATCCATCATATTGATGGCTCGGGGCACCTGTTGAACTGATACTAACCTCTAACCATAACCAAATCTGCCTGAGGCTGCACAACAGCCCAGACATGTTTACTACCTGTGGCTCTGAATAATTGAACTTGGCACTTGAGGTTTGTTGCCAAGTGATAGTTTTCATACCACCAAATTCAGAGAAAGCCAATTTTAAGACGTTAACATTCTGAATTATTTATTTGGGATGGTGGCCAGGATTTGAGCTGAATGTGTTGTAGTCAGGCTCATTGGGTGCTACAGCACTAATATTGGAACGGTGCAGTGCATATTATAGGTTTCACCAATTCAAATCTCATAAGCGACAGAGTTAATATATTTATGCATAATTATTGAACCAGTGAGTCAATTATTGCCAAATATTCCTTAGAGCAAAGTTAAGTTTCCCAGTAATATAAAAATCGAGAAAAGGAAAATCACTAACTATTTGAATTTCCGAGACAGGAAGTGCTTTACAGGTCATTGTGGATCTGCACGGAATATGTCCTATGAAATTCAACAACCCTGTGATTTGACCTTTTGACTTTTTTTATTTTATTATTTTTTTTCTTCTAAATAATTCTAACTAAAAATATGAAAAAAATTCTATCCAAACTGTAAGACACTGTATCGCCAATGCAAGGGTGGTCTTTCACCAACAGTGCTCTGTTCTAAATATAGACTATTGGTGCGGACCTTGGAGAAGACACTCGAGTCCAAGGCAGCCTGTGTTGGGTCTGTTTTATGGAACCGTTTAGGCCATGTATACTGCCTTATCACAGATAAAACCCAAACTCGGAATGGCAAGATGTTGTTTCTTTCATCATGCACATGCCTATCAAGAGATCGACAACAGCTCGCACCAAACACCAAGAAAGAAAATCACTGCTGTCAATATTATTCTCTGTTACAGATCAACATCCACTTGTCAATAGATTAACCAAACAGACATTGTATTGTATTGTGAGCTCAATTGTTGTTTTTATGCGGTAATTTAACCAGCTGGTAGAAAAAAAACACTACCAATGTGAATGCATATCTTGGTTTCTGTAATGGGATCTGTGTACACAGAAACCTGTGATGTCACAACTAACGGTGTGGCCTGCGTTTTGGGAAGTAGGTGTCTTTGGATAGGAAAGAAATGTTTCTCGATGACTAACAAATCTGAGAGAAAAAACTTGCATGTTGCGGAAAGATTGTTCTTTCAGAATATGCAATAACCCCGATAGTGACCATTATGCCTTATGCAAGTGATCTCCCAGACATGTGAGAATTCTTTCAGATTTTTTAGTCTGCGATAAATATATTTATTTCCTACCCAAAGACACCTACCCTCCAAAAGGGCGACCGCGCCCGAAATTGTGATGTGATTTTTTTCTATCTTTTTTAAAAATTAACTATTAATATTTAATTATTCAGAGAAAAAAAGAAAACAGATTTAATAAATATTAAAATACTTGCAAGTATGATCTTGCCTATTTAAAACATTGGGTAGAAAGCTTCTCTACAAAATATCTGTAGGTCCTTAATCAATTGTGTTGAGTATATTAGTGCTTTATAACTTTTAGGACATGTAGTATGTTGCTACCTTATTTCTTTTTGTTGTGGTCACAATTCATGCATTGCCGCAAATGGGTGAAAGATTCCCGCAGCGACGTTAAACTCCATAATCACTACCTCACGATTCATGCTACTCCCAACACCCATCTCAAGTATCCTTTCATCGAATAAAAATTTTGTAAGATATGTTTGTGGGAAATATCTATAACTATCCTTATTGTCCACACAGACTGTAATGTCTAAATAATTGGCGTGCAGCATGAGGCCTCGCCATTTTCGTTTTTGGAATTTTTAGTAAACTTTGCACGAACCAGCACTAGGACAGCTATGACTATGTGTCACATACATCTACCGTTTTTAATCATAAACTGAATTTCAATTGGATTGATTCGGGACGTTCCTTCATTCTTTGAGGGTTGAGCAGATGTTTTCAAAGTTCTTTATCCAAGAGATTTGACAGATTTTTGTAACTGTCACTTAACCTCACCTATAATTACATATCTTTGCCAATGGCACAGCAGAACATTGAAAGTACTGGTTCTATACATTGTATAGGAAGTCATGCTTACGTGATCTGGGGCTGTTGCCAAGGACGGAGTTACACTTGCTATTGTAATCATGTCATTAATATTACAGGCTTGCTTTGTGACAGTATCCTCTATCCCAAATGCTATTGTTGTAGACATGGTTCTTGACTCATTCCATATCCAGTTGCATATACATTATATACTTTCAAATCCATGCTGAAAACCATCCTTTCCAAAAGATCATATGACTGAGTGCTCTTGAGCAGGGACTATCTGGATAAGATAGCGCTATATTAATACATAATTTATTATTATTATTATATTATAGGACAGTTCAATTGGCTGGTCGATCATTTCATCACAATGTTACACTGAATTATGAATTATCTTCATCCGTGTCTTGTTTACTGGTTAATTGAAATCGGTGCCAGTGTTCTTTAATTTAAGCATTGGTGACCTCAAAGTTAGTCATTTGGGGAATGTTTATGTAGCGATGGTACACAATGATTTTGACTATTGCTAATTTGACAACCGAATATCTCTTTTAATTCTGACATGCTACAGATCTTGCATGTTACAATTCAAAGGGCATTTGTATCAGCTTTCAGCATAAGACGAAATGAGTAATTTTATGCTTGTTCATACGATAGCCAGGATAATCCAAATGCCATGTCATTTGACTTTCAGACAAAATAGTTCTCGATGCCAAGCTCATTTGAACTTCCACCACAGGTAAGATAGCAACTCTGTGTATGTATGTGATGTCACCGAAAATTTAGATTAGATAGAAAAAATGTTGGCAAAAATAAAGGAAAATAATGACTGTTTTCCTATTGAATAGGACCTTGAGCATACCTATGGGACATTTGTCTTTATAGTATAACCTTTTGAGATTGTCTGCTAGACATGCAGAGCAGAGCTGGGGGCTGTATTATTTTTAGTATTCCCTTTCTAATACAAGTGGCATTTGTAAGTAATATGAATATTAGATTTCATACTGTTTTTTAAGAACGTTAAATAACATTTCTATTTATTTTTTAATGATTTACTGTTAAAAAAAAGGCAATGATGTTGACACCAAGGCTGAGACAATACAGTGGTGCAGGGCTGGATCATGACATTCAAAAACATTGATATCGTTCCAAATTCATTCAATTCTATACATATATGTGAACAATATCTTCAATATTTACAGGATAAAATTGAAACAAAAATTATTTTTAAAAAAAGTATTTAAACAGAGAAAGCAAGTCTTAAAAATACAATTGAGTGTCATCAAGGATTAAAATGGTCATCATTCTTCTGAGAGTCTTGTCTTTGTTTAGAATAATGTATGATGGATAAATAGATTTTGTGACTTTTGTGTGACCTTTATGTGACATTCTCAGTTGCAGGTTGGCCCTCACATGCTCAGTGCTCCAAGACCCCCCAGCAAGCCAATCACTTCTTACCTCAGGTTCTCAAAGAAGGTAACCCAGATCATTTCTTGGCACCAATTAAATTGACAAATTCGCTCACAGATATGCATGGTTCTTGACAGTTTTCAAACCGTAACTAACCCTGGAAGCTGAAAGCATTTCAGCTATCTATGTGAACAATAACCGCAAATCTGGTGAAGATTTTATGATGGTTATCCAAGGTCAAAAGTTCACAGCCAGGAATTTCGAATCATTTTTTTGCTGCCCATTAATCAGGTTCACTATCATTTCTATACTAGCACAATTATGTATTTAATTAGGTAAGATAGATAAAATTATCCACAGTAAAACATTAGTGTTCTTCCTGCTGGTGGCAACATGGTAAGTGTTTCCACATGTACTGTAGGCTACAACTGGGCTGCGTTCAGGTTGCAATACATTTCTCTACGAAGTGCTACATAGTGCTACAGTAGCCGTTTAGCCAACACATGCTAGTACTACATAGCACTACTTCTTACTTTGGCTCTTGAGCCCATAGTGTTTTCTAGGAAATAGTAGGAAAACCCAAAACATGAATGGAATGGACTGCACGGATGCCCAAACCGATTTCATGCTATTTTCATATGAAATCATTCAGTTAGCCACTGCTTTGTAGAAAAGTATTGTAGTGTAGTGTAGAGAATTGTATTGCAGCCTGAACACAGCCTGAACACAGCCAAGGCCTGACAGGAGAAGTCAGCTGGCTTGGACTTAATACCCTGCAAGGGAGACTAATATAACAAGTAGAGACGTGTCAATAAATCACAATACTAATATATTGCAATACACTATCGTACATTTCCAATATGCATTCTACATTACAATATACACATCGCAATATGAAATATTGCCAATATATGTTGTGTGCTTGATGATGTATGATCTAACTGACAGATGGACTTTTCTTTTCTCAATAAATGTTACCAGTATTACACTACATTTAATATACTCAACAAAATTAATTAAGAGCCAGTAGCCTTTTTGGAGATATAAATTTAGTGTTATATTATTTTAGCAACAAAAAATTTACAAATGTCTACAGGTAGTCTTCTTCAAGAACTAGCAGACACTGGAAGAATAATGGTACCAGATTCCTCAAGCCAAATTTGATAGAAAGCTGTGACACAAAATATCTGCTGGCCCTTAATTTATTTTGTTGAGTATATTTGTAGATCTCTGTATATATCACAACCTATTTCTACTTGTAACAGCAGTGGAAATCTATGAGAATCTTTATTATGCACAAAGAATCTTCATAGACTGTTATGCCGTTCAAGTCCTGTATCCAACCTGTTGTTACCATGTTACAAAGTTGTACTGGTTTGTTTTACATCCTTATCTAGTCTTCAGTTTTTGTCCCATTGTATTTACATATGTTATGTTTTAGAGGTTCCTACTATCAACATAAATATGGATATATATGGAAATATAATAGCTAATAATAATGTGCGTATTTATATTGCGCCATCAATACTCGAAAGCTTGCTCATGGCTCTACACTATTATCCCAGTCAATGTGCACTAATTTCACCTTCTCAACTCCCTGTGGAGTATAGTTGAAATGATATGCCTATGATCTCCACATTAGCTTTAACAGACATTTAAAATTGTGTGTAAAACTCCTAGTTTGTCATACTGTATTTCCCACCCTGTGTTTAGATCTGGGAAAAGGTGAAGGTCGATCGTCCGAATGCCCCGGTATGGGAGACCAGTCACATCATTGGTCAGATGTGGAGAGATCTCAGCAAGGAGGAGAAAAGTGTCTACATTGCAGAATATGACGCAGATAAGGTGAGATAATTGGCAGCTTGAGTATGGTAACTTGGTGAGATGACAGTAACAAGATCTGGGGAATGTTGGGTGAGTATATGGCCTGGGTTCAATAAGCATAGACTGGATTGCCAAATATTTAATTTCCAATAAGGTAGGCATAAGAGAAAGGTATATGAAATTTTAAAATTATATTGTATTACAACAATATAATTTCAATATAGTTGAAAAATAAACAAAGTCATATGAGGCAACAGAGAAATGTATATGAAATTCTATCAATTATTTGGGTAATTGCTGAAAAGAAAATAGTCGGATGAGTTAGATTTGGCATTAAATGTTGTCTTCAAAATTCTGAGCAGATTAGATATTGTTTCATTTGGGGAGTAAAATCACTATGAGGAAGAAAGTCGAACCGTCTAATAGAATTAGCATATATAGTCATCTATGTCTGTCGGTGTAATAATAGTAGGGAGGGGAGGTGGGTGTGTTAGGAGGCATAGCACAGTTTCTCATTGTCAACAGTGGCCATGTAGTCCGTAGAAAATGTAGGTTTTGCATACGTTCCTAGTATCTTTGTATGTTAAGTAATATACATGGTATTGTGTTCCAAATGAAGTAGGTTCCACGCAGTTTAATTGCAATCTAAATGTATATCACTACACCGGTATGATAGGAAGGCGTATGCATTAGCAATGTAAAGTTGTTAGGTCAATATTGCTGGTGCAATCCAGCCATGCGAGTTGTTGATTTTCACTGCTTGTCTTCCACAGCATCTTGCCAAATTCGTACGTGATTGACCCCTTCTATTTTTCTGTTTATATGAATATGTGGGTCTTTCTGTACAAGTGGGTGGAAAGCTAGTGCATGCTGATTGAATACTTTAGCAACAACATCATCTCGAACTAAGCTGATTTATAGCGAGCGAAGCCAACGTCCCGCAGGGACATGCGAGCTCGCACTATAGAAAACGCGTGCATACGAGGATCGAAATAAATTTCAGTGAAAAATGTAAACAAAAGGATACAGACCTTGGAGTTGAAAATTCGTCTCCAAACGGAAGTTACAGTTTCCTGGGGACCTGATACGCGAACGATTTGCGCAAGCCATCAGAAATTGTACTTACTTCGTGGACGGTTACCAATCTAGGCGAAACCACGTGATTAGGACTTGCGCAGTATGGTTCTTCCGTTAGTGACGCCATCAAAAAACATTATGGGATAGTACGACTGGTTTTCCGAAAGTAGCGTGATGCGGTACATTAATTAACAGAAGACAGGGATACCCGTTTACTGGTTAGGTCTTGAGCAACAGAAACGATTCTAATGGTAAACAGATTGCTACCAGCTGGAAAATAAAATTTACAGACACATCGTATTCAGTCTTGAAATCTATGCAAAACTCATTTAATAGAGGGTAATTGCGATATTACTTTGAAAAATTGAAAATAATTGTTTTAAATAGGAAATAGTAGCACGACCGGTTTTCGGAAACAAACTGCTGTACATTAATTAACAGAAGACAATGATGCTCGTTGACTGGTTAGGTCTTAAGCAACAGAAACGATGCTAGTTGTAAACAGACTGCTACCAGCGATAAAATCAAATTTACCGAAACATCCTAGTCAGGCTTGAAATCTATGCCAAACTTATTTAATAGAGGGTAACTGCGATATTACTTTTTAATAATTGACAATAATAAAACATTAATATTGTATGCCTAGGCTGGTCACTTCTTGTCACTGTTGAAACTGATACTAGACAGATATATTTTACAACACTAGTGTCTCGCTGTTCGTTGGTTAATATCTAATTTGGAGTTTAAAGCATTAATTGCTATTGATTGATATTGTGACAGATTTATTTTACAGCATTAGTGTCTCTCAGCTCATTGTCGTTCACCGACTGTTCATTGTTTATTTATTTAAATAATCTAAATTAATAATAATGCAAAAGTAGAAAATATGGATAATATTGATATTGTGATGCATTATTTTACACTGTTCATTGTCCCTCACCACTGTTCGTTGGTTGCTTATAAAAGTTAATTCAACAGCTGGTCACTGTCTTTCCCACTGGAGGTCTTTCACAACAGTGCTGTTATAAATATACTATTCGGGCGGACCTTGGAGAGGACCATCTATGCACTCGAGTCTATGCACATAGGTCTGTGTTTGGTCTGTTTTATGGAATCGTTTAGTACCTGGATACTGCCTTATCACAGATAAAACTCAGACTCGGAGTGGTAATATGTCGTTTCTTTCATCATGCACATGTCGATCAAGATTACTACTACATGATGAACACATCAATTAATCAGTTGTACCAGAAGTTACATAAGATTGTTACTTTTTATGAATTAGGCGAGATTAATTTCATTACTTCACCTACAAATGCAATATTTAAACAAGATTGTTATCCTAGTCAGTTGGTTCATCAGATTGTTAATGTTACTATTGATAAACAAATTACGTTCAAATACTAACAATAATAATACCACCACACCTCATGTATATTACATGCTCAAAGATCAAACTCAATCTACATGATGGATGAACAACTATTTCTCGTAGGCATGTCTGACAAGGTGTCTTGAATTTAGATTTATTTGGAACAGTTCCTAAAGTGCTCAGGCATCTAAATAAAATAAAATACTATTATCCAATAGAACTATTTGAGTAATACTAGTCGGTAATCATCGGTAATCATCGGTAATCATCGGTCAGTGCTGTTTCAAACATTAACATGTGTAGAGTAAGATCTGGAGTCATCCGTACCTGACCCAGGTTAATATCTAGCTGGGGTTGCTAATAATTGGCTACAAAACAAAATCGTCACCAATTAGTCTGACACTAAAATATAATATTCACCTCAGCTGATATTGTCTGATATTATCAGCTGCTCTTAAATGAACATGTCATATGGAAACGTTAAAGGCATACAATCACGGGGTTGTTTACATATTTTATGGCCAAATGTCTTTGTACATGAAAGTATGTACATTTGATGTGTCTAGATAAGTATATTGGGTAACCAGCCATATTTTCCGCATATCCCACTGGTTTTCAATATTTATATATTTGATTATTTTTTAAATATTATACTATAGAAAATTGAGATATTACAGTCTATTAAACTATAGAAAATTGAGCAATTACAGTCTATTATACTATAGAAAATTGAGCAATTACAGTCTATTATACTATAGAAAATTGAGATATTACAGTACATTACCAATTGATTATTCAGGCTTTACCGGAAATTTATACTGCAATGGAATTTTACATATCCTACAGCGGTGAAATGATATTTGGAGGTACAAAAGTGCATGCTAAGTGCTAGTCATAATACGTAGTATACTGTGGTTGTCGTCGCAGACATTCAAGGCTTTGCCTTAATTCATATTATTATGTTGTGTAGGCGGCCTAACGATGGGGTGCAACTTTGAGAAGATAGGTCTTTGTGGATGGAGCCAGGATGAGTTTGATGAGTTTGATTGGACAAGAAAATCCGGAAATACTCCCACTATGAGCACGGGCCCTTCTGGTGACCACACAACAGGGGCAGGTAACTCTTCTGGTGACCATACAACAGGGGCAGGTAACTCTTCTGGTGAATCATGTAACAGGATTAGGTAGCTCTTCTGTTGATCATACAACGGGGAAAGGTAAGTCTTCTAACTATTTAGGAGCTCCTAAACTGGTCCTAAAAGTTGTCACCTCGGAAGTGTTTCGGAAGTGTTTCACGACGACGTCACAAATCTTATCCATTCTTAAATCGGCATCTAACTTAAGAGGTGATACACTAGGTAATAAGTTAGGAGCCCCTAGATTTAGGATGTCGTTATGAAACGGGGTCCTGGTGACCATACAACATGGGCAGATAACTCCTCTAGTGGCCACACAACAGGGATAAGTCATTCTAACAGGGGTAGGTAACTTCTGCTGACCATATAACAGGTACAGGTAACTCTTCTGACGACCGTACAACAGCGGCAGGTAACTCGTCTGGTGACCAGTTAACAGGGGTAGGTAACGCTTCTGGTGACCATACAACAGGGGCAGGTAACTCATCAGGCGTTAAATACACGCATTAAATGTACGAATTATCAATTGTTCGACAACTAGAATATACTAGGTAGATCACTGGCTGTTCATTGACAACTAGAATATACTAGGTAGACCTCTGCCTGTTCATTGACAACTATACTATACTAGATAGATCAGTGCCTGTTCATTGACAACTAGAATGTACTAGGTAGACAACTGCCTGTTCATTGACAACTATAATATACTAGGTAGATCACCGCCTGTTCATTGACAACTAGAATATACTAGGTAGATCAGTGCCTGTTCATTGACAACTAGAATATACTAGGTAGACAACTGCCTGTTCATTGACAACTAGAATATACTAGGTAGACCTCTGCCTGTTCATTGACAACTATAATATACTAGATAGACCTCTGCCTGTTCATTGACAACTAGAATATACTAGGTAGATCAGTGCCTGTTCATTGACAACTAGAATATACTAGGTAGATCAGTGCCTGTTCATTGACAACTATAATATACTAGATAGATCAGTGCCTGTTCATTGACAACTAGAATATACTAGATAGATCAGTGCCTGTTCATTGACAACTAGAATATACTAGGTAAATATAATTGTAGATCACTGTACTTATATGTTACTATCTGTAATCAGAGTTCATTAAAAGGTTTAATTATATTTACTTGTAGGTCACTGTACTTATAGGTCACTGTACTTATAGATCACTGTACTTATAGGTCACTACCTGTTCATCGAGAGTTCAAACCCACGTCGAGCTGGCGATGCAGCAAGGTTGTACTCCCCTGTCTATCATCCAGCCATGAAGAACACATGCTTCGAATTCTGGTATCACATGAAGGGTCCTGACGACGTGAATGGTAATACGTCATTCAGTGACTAATCTATTGCATTACGTCATTCAGTGACTAATCTATTGCAGTACGTCATTCAGTGACTAATCTATTGTAATACGTCATTCAGTGACTAATTTATTGCATTACGTCATTCAGAGATTAATCTATTGCATTACGTCATTCAATTACGTCATTCAGTGACTAATCTATTGCATTACGTCATTCAGTGACTAATCTATTGCAGTACGCCATTCAGTGACTAATATATTGTAATACGCCATTCAGTGACAAACCTATTGTAAGAGGGCATTCAGTTTAATAATTCATTTAAATCTTTATACAGCTGTAGGCAGTCTGGAGGTGTTCGTTATCCCGGAGACAGCTACTCTTGCGGACATAGACCCCGAGTTTTACCTGGATGGTAACCAAGGAGATGACTGGCACCGCGGCTTTATCAAAGTTCCTGATCAAGACGAGAACTTCCAGGTAGCTATTAACCACTGCAAACCACGACCATATACCTCCGTATCATCCGTCTATGAACCACTGCAAACCACGACCATATGCCTCCGTAACATCCGTCTATGAACCACTGCAAACCACGACCATATACCTCCGTAACATCCGTCTATTAACCACTGCAAACCACGACCATATGCCTCCGTGACATCCGTCTATAAACCCCCGCAAGTCATGACCATATGCCTCCGTATCATCCGTCTATGAACCATTGCAAACCAACACCATATGCCTCCGTATCATCCGTCTATGAGACACTGCAAACCAACACCATATGCCTCCGTATCATCCGTCTATGAGACACTGCAAACCACGACCATATGCCTCCGTATCATCCGTCTATGAACCACTGCAAACCACGACCATATGCCTCCGTAACATCCGTCTGTGACCATGGGCAATACGACCATCTTTGGTCCGTTTTTCATTCACGTGTCACGGACGAATAAATAATAGATCTACCAATTATAGAGCTCAATATCGTAGATTGGGATGCTGGCTTTTCAGAACAGCCATTGACGGATATATAGCAAATACATGTCATGTATATATGTAATGTATTAATACTTGTGTATATGTCATGTATTGATACTAGTATGTCATGTATTAATTTCAGATCGTGATAGCTGGCACACGTAAAGAAGCTTTCGTCAGTGATCTTGCCATTGACGACCTGAGTGTGTTCAACTGTTCAGAGGGCAAGTAACGTGTTTACTCACTGACTGTATGTGTTCAACTGTCCACAGGACAAGTAACGTGTTCACTCACTGACTGTA
>JAUTBT010054573.1:0-15468 GCA_032361225.1 Lepetodrilus schrolli | reverse complement strand
GAATGTTGCAGTAAACCTGCGAGCACCGGCTGGTACTGACAAGACCAAGGATGATAACTGAATTGCCACTCTACAGAGACACCGCATCCTATCAATATCGCGTCAGAAAGGTAACTTTCGCTCACATTGATGCCGGGCCCCCGGGGCGGGATTTGAACCTGGAACCTTGGCTCCAACTGTTCTACCACTGCGCTACCACCCGCCCGTTTCCATTTGGAACCTGCTACGTAAATCTCGACTCATAAAAATAATATGCAATTAAATTCAAGATGTCAGGAGCATCATTAAAATGGCCAAGCGAAGGCCAAGGTTTAATCTTCACTGTATTTGGTAAAATAATTACAGAATCCAGTGTTTCAGACAGCTATGGCTGTGATACAACTCCTTTCTTGAACGTCAAAACAGAACATATATTCACATTATTTATTATTGGTCCGACAAGGTGGCACGTTTCAATACCTTGCGTTGTTTCTTTAACTAAAATAATATTTATATTATGCATTTAGTTATATTCAATGCGTTTTAAAAGTAGATGGTATTGTGACTAGATCGGTACCTATCTATAATACTTTCTCTGCATTGGGTAGTTATACAAATGGAGTGCGCATAACAATATAAAATGGTGGGTGGCGGACTTTACCAAATGCATATTTTTGTTAATATTATGTCGCAACGAAACTGAATGTCAGCAACATTCTTATTACACAACATGCAAACACAACAGGGTAGAAACATTTGAAAACAAGCAAGGCTTTGTGTTCTGAGAGACTAATTGTTTTATAATAAGACACCGTGATTATACCATCGAGTTGTCCTGCTTAAGCGTTCAAGGACACATGTCCCAACGATGAGTAGTATGGACCTAATAAACGTCAGTCATAACCTATTACAGATGTGCTATCCGTCTACAGATCTTTGTACTTTTCATTGCGTATTACGTTGACGATATCAAGCCTAAAAATGCTCTTTTACGTCAGTGTCGCGATATATTTTGGTTACGCTTTAGGCAGAATATTTCGTATTAAGGACTATATATAGAGGAGTGAACTTTACGCAACAGTTGATATCAGCACTTACGGTATCATTTTGATAATTTGTGTAGGCCAATACAAGATTGTGTGTATCGGAAGTGTATTTAAAATTTAATATCGTAATCAGTAGAGGTGGTATTGAGAAGTCTCGGTGTATTGTGTACTATTGTCACGAAAACTGCCTGTGGGTAATATGCTAATGATTTCGTGACGTAGAAACCAAAAGAGGAACAATTACATTTATATAGTGGAAGTGTTAAAAACACTGTTAAAGCGCCTTTGGACATGCTGGGGGTGGTAGATAACCAGAATCTATTGGGGTTTGGATCCGTTTTTACGAAAACATAAAACAAACTCTGCTCTGAAAAAAACACGGGCTCTATTTAAATGAATACGACTATAGTTGATAAATATATACAATATGTATTGGCATTCAATTCATGCTTTCTTCATATAGTTTTATTGATTTATGCCAAAACCCACATATCTGATATATACTAAAACCCACATATCTGGTTTATACCAAAATCCACATACCGTATCTATGAACAGAACAACATACATACTTACAAGCTGAACCTTTTTAACCACAACCTAAACCCATATACACACACAATGAACCCACATATACATAACCCTAACCATGATACAATAATCCTGAAGCCATATGGACACGTGTCCATGTTGAACCCAGATAACTCCAACCTGCCCAACTTGAAATGGAAACGAATACAGATATACGAGGAAAGCTGAAGCTTGTGGATTCATGCGATTTGGAGATTCCGTATGAACAAGATTGGCAGACGAAATGTATGCATTGGAACTGTACTAATTTTAATCTTGAACTTCAAATGGGATTCCTGGAGGCAATGTAATACAATTGGCATAAGTCATATCATGACTGAAGCAAACATTCGGCAAACAATTAAACATTCAATACCTTCTATTGGCATGTCTTCTACCATAGTCCAGGTATATTAAAACGCAAAGTAGCTGGAACTATTGCGGATTTGGTCTAACTCTCTGTCGCCAAGCTTAGAAAGAGTTGGGCGTTCGCAGAAAGCATACACCGTGTAAAGAATAAACCAATAGTAAAGTACCTAGCGTGGGAACAGGTCTTCATGACAGCGTCTAGTTGGTAGGCAGCGGCACCATTAAGACCATGAGAATCTGATATTGACCGAGCACCAGCCAGTCACAGAGCTTAGCCGGGGCAGGCGGGTGACAGTGTTAAACTATCGTCGCGCATCCGGTTCTGGTAGCGTTTAACGCGCGTAGCACATAAACTCTGTCATTGCACGCGGGGAGGAGAAGAGACGTGACGTTGGAGCTTGGAGTAAAACGTTGGACTAGGGCCTGAAATCGACTCGGAAGTGTTAAGGATAATTTGTCATTGTTTGGACTCTTGTAGATTGATCTGTCACCAGTGTGTCACTCATATCCGACTTTTACCATTTTGGAATTGATTCTGAAATTTACAAGTTCTTTCTTTCTACTGCACCGGATTGACATACCTGGATCACGATAGAGGATCAGACAAGAAACTAGAGGTACATTTTTTAAAGTTTTTAATATTTCAAATAGATATATGTAAAAATTTTACATGACATCAGCACGTAATAAAATTGTAATGCAGGGAACAATTCGAAGAATTTATCATTTATAAATCAGCTTATCATTGCAAATTCACGTTAGACTATTTCATTTGAAAGACCAGTTATGCTGCTTGACGTGTCCAAATGGGAAATTCATGCTTGGCATTGAAGACAACTTCTTTCAAAACTTCTTACAATGATTTTTCACGAAATTTTAAAATTAATATTATGCAATACTTCATATTCTAAGCCCAAATAGGCAAGTATCATATTACGTTACTTTCCGTTGTGTTCAGTTGTAGCCATGACCAATGGCAATGACTAAATGACAACATTATGCACTGCGGAGCACCTATTTGTAACTTTAAGTGTCGCATAATCATCACCACTTGCTATCCTATGTAAGATATATAATTTGGCCTCCATCATGTTCAATACTATACAACTAGTATATCCTGTACTTATATTTGAAGTCATTTATAAGTAATAGTTCCATGTGGCGTCATGTGTTAAAACGAAACAATAGCAACAATGAGATATATGCCGACAGCATCAGCCATGATTTTCTCTTACACGACTACATGCATTTAGAAACATATTTTTTGTTAAATAGGAAGAAATTCTCCATATGGCTATCCACGCTTAAAGCCTAAAGTTTGAGTACTAACATCAGTCGACAATAGATTAAAGTACTAGTATATTGTATACTGAATCCATGCTTCAAACTGAGATGATTAAATACATTTCTTTCCAAATATTGAAAGAAACCCAGACAGTCTTTACATTAATAGTACTTCATTCACAAAGCACCGTGATTGTTTCCTTGATGGTGTTCGTGATAAAGCATACTCAATGAAAATCAGAATATAGAAAAGTATATATTGTGGAGTGTGTGTTTTCTCTTATTAGCTCTAAAAGCATGTACAACTGTCTGCATTTGACCATTGTATAGCACAATGATGATCAATACCATTATAACGGTGCCGCATAGTTCAAGATGCGGGATATTTCATTCATAATCAGAGAAGAAGTGTCTGTCGCTACTGTCAGCTTACCCCGGGATTCTTCTGGTGTTCGGCGGGCGGTAGCTCGGAAGCCAGATGCTCCGAGTTCGAAAACGCTCTACGGACCAGGGTCCTCCTGTACGAAACTGCGTAACTCAAACATAACATTATATTAGTAACCATTGTGTAGGAAAATGATTGCTATGGTCGGTTACGTTAGAGTTACGCCGTTTCGTACAGGAGGGCTCAGGACCCTACTGTACCAAACGGCGTAACTCTAAGGTAACCGTAGCAATTGTGTCTATGGCTAAGGTTGAATTTACGTTTACGTTAGAGTTACGCCGTTTCGTACATGAGAACACGGGTATTATTCAATGCTCGCGGGAGGTTCTTTTCCGACGCAATCATGATACGATACCCTGGTTATACGGTCTCAATATCGTTACCATCCATGGCACGTCAGTACCAGCAGCTGCAACACTCAGACCTACGGGCGTTGCAGGTTTCCTCTTATCGTAAACTGACAAGCCGTAATATGCGATGCAATCTAGAAATCGAGTTATCATTTTGAAAGCGACTCTAAAACCAGATTCAAACAAAACTTAAACCTTTGGAGTTCTGTGGTGTAGAGAGATATTAAATACTAATAGGTTTGATGTCTGGTTTATCCTGTCCATACTCATAATTATAAGTAGCTTATGATCATCAATGAACGGCAGATTAATATCATGCTACTGTACACTGTGTTCGCTTTATAGTACTTCGGGTTGTACCAACAAATACTTTATGATTGCTAATCCCACACCATCATAGAGACCTCGTTCATCTCGTTACGATGCTTTACCCTATCTGTTTCACCACAGAGAGAAATGATCCGAGCTTCTAGAAATGTCTATAGGCCAATCTGATTTGCAAAATGCTATCGCGCATTTCGTTTTCAAGAGCGCAAACACACGTCTATGGACATCGGGCATTGGCGTCAGTTGGTACGATGATTTTGATTGGTTAGTGTAACCAAGGTAAACCCAGGTATAATTATTGTAATTGATGCTCGATAGAAGGCGCAGTTGAAAGCTAAGTTAGTTGGGGTTTTTTGGGGGGAGGGGGGGGGTTGTAGATAATGAAGTGGATATAGTGCCAAGTACATTAGTTTGATGTGAAGTTATTAAATTTCTACTTTTTCGTTAAACATGTATATTATATTTGTAAATGTCCATACATTTGCTACATACTACTGTATATGTTTGTATAATTTTATATACTAGTATTTGAGAATTTACATCATGATAATGTTCTAACCACATCATGACAAGTTTTTAATCTTCATAATGGCAACGACACCGTGACACCCTTTCCAATGTAGATCATGATAACTTTCTGAATATTCTAGTACACCATGCCAATGTTTCTGTACGTACACTGGACGCAGTGGGCACACGGTAGTGCTACACACCCTCCGTCCCGGTCAGCGATTCCTAGCAAATCTCAAAACTAGGTGTGCAATACACTTCATCATCAACGCTGATTAATTCCTAATCCACTTTGATAGAAGCCACGAGTCTTTGGTACATCAGGCTGTCGAACTCTTCTGTCAGAGAGGATGTGTCGAGATAGCCCAGAAGTAGAAAATACGTAGCTCATGCAATGGTAGCACCGCAGTGATGGAGCGCATGAAGTGGTAGCGCAGTGGTAGTGTGGTGCTGGCGCATGTAATTCTAGGGTAGTGGTAGGGCAATGATAGAGTAGTGGTAGGGCAATGGTACCGAAGTGGTAGGGCAATGGTAACAAAGTTGTATGGTAATGATAGCGTAGTGGTATGACAATGATAGCGTAGTGGTATGGCAATGATAGCGTAGTGGTAGGGTAATGGTAATGAAGTTGTATGGTTATGATAGCGTAGTGGTATAGCAATGATTGCGTAGTGGTATGACAATGCTAGCGTAGTGGTAGGGCAATGATAGCGTAGTGGTAGGGAAATGGTAAGCAAGTGGTATGGTAATGATAGCGTAGTGATAGGGCAATGATATAATAGCGTAGTGGTAGGGAAATGATAGCGTAGTGGCATGGCAATGATAGCGTAGTGATAGGGCAATGATATGATAGCATAGTGTTAAGGCCGTAGTACTGTAGTGGTATGGCGTGAGTAAGTGATTATGGAGTTTAACGTTGCTGCGGGAATCTTTCACCCATTTGCGACGATAGTGGTATGGCAATGATATGATATCATATTGATAGAGCAATGATAGTGTAGCGTAGGGCAACGATAGCGCAGTGGTAGGGCAATGATAATGCAGTGGTTTGCCTGTACCATAATTCCTTATGACATATATGTCAGTTATTAGCACGGCATAGGGCAGCGTATTTATTAAAAGTATTAAAGTTAACTACATTTCAGTTGTCGTAGTTTGACTGTTTACTTCATTCGATGAGTATACAATATGTAACGGAACACAGTTTGCAGCATTAATGATAAATACAGTAAATGCATTGGGCGGTTTTATGTCTGTATACTACAGATGTGCACGATGATAATGATAATAATGATGCTGTTGTTGATGATGATAATGATGATAATGATAATAATGATGCTGTTGTGGATGATAATGATAATTATGATGCTGTTATTGATGATGATAATGATGATAATGATAATTATGATGAGGCTGCTGCTGATAATGATGATAAAGACTTTGATGCTGATGGTGATGACGACGACGAAGACGATGACGACGATGAGGATAATTTCATTTCATGCTCAATAGATCGTTGTGTGAATCTTGACCAGCTATGTGGAAGAATCGTTGCGTTACATTATCATTTTATGCTTGGCATCAATATTGTTCCTTTTGATATATAGCGTTATTACCATTCCGAATACCATGGTGCTGATCGTGTGTGCAGAGATGATTCTCTAGCTATAACATATGATAGGAACGCATTCTATTTTCACTATCTAAAGAGCCCGTATTGCTGACGGCGTCAACATTGGTACTAAGTGATGCTTCATGACTACATGAGTACACGATTCGTGACAAACTAACAGATAGTGAATATAGGTGCATTAAACATTTGTCCATTAACAATTAGATACGCATCACCAGCGGCCACGTTAACACTTGTGTCTTGCATGATCCACCCATTGAGTTTTGTATGCGATTGTATACATATCGTGGGGTTAATATATCGGTCTGTCGATATTGTCCTTCACTGATATTTTAGCTGTGCATATTATATTAGTATTAGTATTTACAATTGGAACATTCACAAGCGAACTCTTGACCATGATTTGAACCGGAAGAAATAACGTTTCAGAACACACCATTCCACGAATACCCAGAGTGCTATTGCAAGTCAATCAATGATGTGTGCTTAACTTCATGTTTTATTATTTAAACATATATTTCATTTCATAAACATGACTGTAGCAATGAATATACAGAAACCTACTCAACTTCATTTTCACATTGTATGTTTGCAGAATTATTAAAGTACAACGGCAGTGTCGCTCATGAAAGTATCGTACTAAATCCCAAGCCTTAAAGGCATACAATCACGGGTTTGTTTACATATTTCATGGTCAAACGTATGTTTACAAGCAAGTATGTACATTTGATGTGTCTACACAAGCATATTGGGTAACCAGCTACATTTCCCGCACATCCCACTGGTTTTCAATATTTTCATATTTTATTAGTATTTAATATGTATAGTTACATAGCTATAATGGTACCAGTGGTCGTGAACGGTTGTTTTGACCGTGTACAAATGATTAGACTTATCCCCCTTAGTCTATTAGACTATAGGACATTTTGGAAATCGTATTGCTAACCTTCCGCCACATGTCTTACAATGCCAGGACTGTACTGCAATGAAATTGCTGAGTACCTGGATGTCATTATCGATAGTTAGTTACACTGATAGATGCAGACGAATCCCAGTCCATTTGAACTGAGGTATCCCTGGATAGTGCAAGGCCATTTTAGTCATATGACAAATGTGTAATATCCTGTTCTATATGCGAGGTCCACAGATGCTGGTGTTTAGCAATAACTCTAAATTACTCTAGAGATAACAGCAGCTAGTAATGTTTTTGTTATGTTAAGTGTGACAAAATATCAAAATACATTCGCATTATTTCCCTTTATAACAAATTTGTATTTATACAGTTTCAGCTAGCGTAGGCTTAACGATACCAAGGCATCCCAGAACCATATGATACCTATCTCGGTTAATTCCTATAAATGAGAATTATATAGCTAGCTTATTCAGTATTAATTTGTCATTCCAAGTCAAACTATCAAGTATAGGACAGCAACATCGCACAAGTATTTATATTAACATCCGTTGTTATTGTTTGTGTAATACAAAGGAATAATGACGTTTTGTTTACTATCCATTTCATCCTCTGAATGAATGGAATGGAAGCGGTGGTACTTTATGCGTTACGGACGAGATTTATGTATGCAAGTCCCTTGGGTTGGAACTTTCACATATGGGTTGGTTATACTCCCGAAAGCTTCACATTGAAGGTAACATGTTGTTACGAAGATAGTCCTGTACCGTTGTATCAGTAAGATCTTTATATGGAAAAGTTGGAGGAGTAGCTACACAATACCATTACGGAAATACGATATTGTTAAGAATCAACTCGCAGTTTGACTTAACGCTCGTATCTTACATGTAATTCATTTGAATTAGTATCTGTATTTAAATGTATAATAATTATAAATTCATATTTGTTATAAATGTGTTCTTGGTTCATACAATTGTACGTGTTTATTTAATGACTCTTCGGGAATAGATTTTGTAGTCATATATAATAATATGATATCAATACTAAATGTATCTGACATCCTATTCATGCTTTCAGCCTGTTCAAGTGTATTGTACAAAGTAAGAGAAACATTCATGTTACCACATACCGTAAATCATGCAATGTACGCGAGCATCTTATTAACGCGACTATCGTGACTAAGAACTAATAATAATAGTTGTATACGTGCTCTAAAATCTCTTTATCTTTAAAATGTTATATTAACATGTTAGTTTTGGGCAAGCTTTTAAAACAGTTAAATTTAGTCTGTATTGTTGCTAGTAGTGAGTTCCAGAGATGTGTAGAGATGTTGTGTTCTCGTCGGTATGTGTATACTAGTATGCATTACGATTATATAGTGACATCGTTAAACCAAGTAAGTATTTATAGTTCTCAATAATATTGACGCAGATCGGTATCAGTTTCTACCTGGCATCACCTCAAAGAGATCTCTTATATTCTCATTTACATTAATCCCGCGTTGGACACAACATTATTTGTTTCGATAACCAAGCTGCCATTCTTTTACCTAGCTGGATAAGAAAGATAAAAGGTGTATCTGTTGAATTAGCCAAATAGATAATAAATAAGCCTAATCTTTGACTTTTAACAAAAGCATATCGTTTCCTGTAGAATGTAGTTTGTAAATAACAATATCCTGAACTTTCCTTCGCATCAAGTCACCAATGGGCAATAAAAGATTATAGTATTGAAGCTATCTGATCTGAACATGTGTGTTAGATATGGCTATACTAATTATGCGTATAGCTGTAACTAAATACATGTACTGTTGTTCGGGTGTTTAATCACAGATTGTCTTTGTGTTTTCCCAGAAGCTTGACTGAAATCAATATTGTCACAGTGGAAATGTATACAGTATTATGTGCAAGTATGAAAGAAATTACTCAACTGCGTCCATAGTAAGTAATGTTTAGATCGCGTGCTAAAATGTACCCGAATTATGAACCTGTACATGTTAGGGGATTACCGGAAAACATTGTAGCTTGGCTTGTATACTTCCCAGAGAAGGTTGAGAGGGAAAGTCAGTGAACAGTGATCTATTGACCTGGTTAATAATACAACGCTGTGAACAAGCTTTCTGGCGTGGATATGGCGCGCGATAAATGTACATGAATATTACCACAATGCTAAAATGTAAAAGAAAATCCAATTGCTACAATAGGTTTTCGTCCCTAAGTGTTCATTCCGCTGTCATAATTAATATTTAGAATAAAATTAACGTTCTATTGAAATTTCAGAATCAGTATCTGAGATTTATCTTTTAAACACCTTTTTTTTCTCTATATATGTTATCTGAAGTGTTTGTTAGTTTAAACTGCTTCAGGGCATATACAGTCCCTACACACAATCAAGAGAAACAGTTAACAGATCCATTCTTTAACGTGACAAGCGACAGCAATTGCGGTATTGGGGTGAACTATTGCTGATAAGTAGTGCAGTAACACCTACAGCTACTATTAACACAGCTAGAATTTCATTTAAGTTCTTAGGTTAACCAAGGCTGTCCAGACAATTGGCTCGCTATCACAACAATTGGCTCGCTATCACAACATGTTATTGGCTTAACATCGTCGTACAAAGCAAGTAATGTATTTATCATACTATCCTAGCGGATTGGTATCACGGCGACACACGGATCAGTAATATATTGTGGAGCAGCTCCAAATGATTCCTATTAAACCGGAACTTCCTGTTTTTAGGTGTGAGTCGGACATTTTGAATTTTGAAATCTAATGAGATTTGTACAAAGGGCTCAGACATAGGAATTAAAGTATCACACCCATGTCCCCACGTCTATCACCTAGTATCAGTTTCGTTACCGTGTAGTTAGTCGAGTCTATTTCTTCCAAATTAGCCCAGTGTGTTTCAGCGCTAATGAATGGCAAGCATCAGGCGCCGAAGTGAAGCTTGAAACTTGGCAAATTGGAGTTCCAGTAGAAGCTAGCTGCTGGCGATGTGGCCCAAAGAGACATTTGACGTCTACAAGAAGGGCACCCTTAACGTACATCTCGTTATGAACACCCTCGCATGATTTGTCTAAGTGTATATGCCCCAGCATGTATCATTGCGGAGCCTAGAACAATGCTGAGCAAACACGAACTGATTCCTCTCTTAAACCCAGGGCTCGGAGATGCCCAATAATTTCCATTAGTCGAACTATTGTCGGGTTATCCGCTAGGCGATACGATCCTTGTTGATGTGTTTACAGAAGATGGCTCGACGTTGTTTTTCTATCATTATTATCAAAAACGTCAAAGTATAATACGAAGACATTCAAATATGCTATTTACTTTGTTATGTTAGTTGCAGAGAATACATTCATTAGTATATTGGCTTGCAATAGATGTATTTAAAAAAATATAATTATATCTTTAAAAAATTGCTACTGTTATTTGATTGAATTCTTCAATAAAGACTTGATACAAAATGGCTTTGCAAAGACCACATTTAGCTGAGTAATTATCGAGTATACGCTATTCATTTACATATTTTAAAATGTACCTGCTATAGTCAGACAGGCGATATCTATCAATTACCAACTACAAACATTACCTAATTCTAGCTTTGCAAATGACATGGAATTTGTATTGCTTTACTGATCTAATCTAACATTTATCAGGATAATCCTCGTACCATTAACGCATTACGAAGATAGTGCCGCGCCATTACTGCTGTCGAGTGCATATGCTAGTACCTAGGCCAAGCTTAAATGTTCATTTCTGCAGACTAGTTTAGGATCAGAAGACATACTATGCTGATATGTCTTCAATAAGGCCTTGGGGCCATATTCCAGAATCTATCGTATACGTAACGACATAGATGAGCCTTCGTAGAGAAAAAGTTGATAAATAAAAAAAAAGACACATTTTATTCCACGAAGTCTTAACGATGTCGTTACGTATACGACAGCTTCGGGAACATGGTCCCAGCGCTGGGTTTCACGAAAAGGTCTTACAGGTAGTCGGGAACTAATTCGAGGTTTACGCCATATCCGGCTATATAGGAGAAGCATGGCGTACACCTTGATTTATGCCAGGACTACAGTACGACCATTTCGTGAAATGCAGGCCTTGGTCTCGTTCCACAGAAAGGTCGTATCGCTGCTTGAGTCGAAGATCCCGATCGCTATGCAGAAATTATAGAGTGGACTCAGGAGTAACTAGTACGAAGAGGTTATTTTTGATTTACATAAAACTGTTTGAACTTTTCATACTGAAGCTCGCAAGTGGCCTGAGGAAACTCTCAGAAGCACGCAGCTCTCAGAACAGTTGGTATAACGAACTACGGAACTCCGTGTAGGTAATGCTGACGACGACTTGTACACCAATCACGCTGACATGAAGATGACTATCTGGCAAGGGAGCCAATTAAACATCCTGTTCTTATGTAGGGCATACCCGTGAATGAACGTTAGCCGTGGCGTAAAAACAGCACGCAAATCGTCGGTGGTATTTGTCAGAACACTCTGTCGAGCAACAGTTGCAATGCTTCTACTTTAGGTAATGCCATAGGGTCGTGTGACACCTAGACACGAGGTTGCGAAACGTTTCTGAGTACGAGTTCATGATCAGCCCAAATTGTTCGTGGGGTTTTGTGAAGAACTTTGAGTTGAGCATGAACTCGTAGTCAGAAAGGTTTGGTAACCTCGTTGTCAGGTGATAGGTTTGACATCTTGAACGTACACCTGACTGTTACATAGGTCTAACCTGTAGGATTAAAAATCGTCACATGATTCATACAAGGAAGTGCGACATCTGGTCGTAAGTCTCACCTTCTAACAGTGATGTTACCCTGACGTGTGGCGCATTGTTGTATGTATAACCTTCTGACAGTAACGTTGCCCTGACGCGTGACACCTGGCCCAGATTTATCGAAACAAATTGAGTTTGAGATTTTGCTCAGCTGAGATTTCTCCCATTGACTCAGTGCTGTAACTTGAGTAAAAACTCAAGCCCAGCTGATATTTTACTCAAGTTAGAGCAATGGGAGCAACATCTCAAACTGAAGTTTGTTTCGAGAAATCGGGGCCTGGTCGTATGTCTAACCTTCTGACATGTGACACCTTGTTACATATCTAACCTTCTGACCGTAATGTTACCCTGACGTGTAACATCTTGTTGTATGTTTAATCTACTGTCAGTAATGTTACCCTGGCGTGCAACACCTTGTCGTAAGTCTAACCTTCTGACAGTAATGTTACCCTGGCGTGCAACACCTTGTCGTAAGTCTAACCTTCTGACAGTAATGTTACCCTGGCGTGCGACACCTTGTTACATGTCTAACTTTCTGACAGTAATGTTACCCTGACGTGTGACACCTTGTTACATGTCTAACCTTCTGACAGTAATGTTACCCTGGCGTGCAACACCTTGCTACATGTCTAACTTTCTGACAGTAATGTTACTCTGGCGTGCAACACCTTGTCGTAAGTCTAACCTTCTGACAGTAATGTTACCCTGACGTGCGACACCTTGTTACATGTTTAACTTTCTGACAGTAATGTTACCCTGGCGTGCAACACTTTGTCGTAAGTCTAACCTTCTGACAGTAATGTTACCCTGACGTGCGACACCTTGTTACATGTCTACCTTTCTGACAGTAATGTTACCCTGGCGTGCAACACCTTGTCGTAAGTCTAACTTTCTGACAGTACTGTTTCCCTGACGTGCGACACCTTGTTACATGTCTAACTTTCTGACCATAGTGCCACCCTGACGTGTAATAACTGCTGGCTTTGGATCTAATCTTATGACAGTAATGTTACCCTGACGTGTAACACCTCGCTGTAGGTTCAGCTAGCCAACAATTTCATCTCTGCAATCTAAATAGCAAGACGTACTAAAGAACTGTGCAGGATAAAGCTATCACTCTCCGTGCTGTTAAACACCGGTTCCTGGCAGTGCCAGTGTTTATGGACGTTGACACAAGTTCTTGTGGCGACATGAAGTCACTGATAGTTTACGGCAGTACCATTATATACCGCCCGGCCATGACCAGCACGCAGCCTGCCCTTCAGTCTAATTTAGCACGTGTCTGCACATTCTGTGTTGGCCAAGTACGTGGAAGAGGCTGGACCTCCAGACAGATGTGAGAGTTGCGTTGCGCCGGTAATGGCACGTGATTAGTCAAGAGACTGGAGGCGGTCGACCGTCCCGAAGGGGCTTATGCTCCTTTTTTAATCTTCTGACATTTCCTATAAGAACTTACTAACGTTACATGAGAAGACGGTCAGCTATAATCACGTGATTGTGGAGCCACCTACGTGGCTATTGACAGTCCATTACTATGGCTGTACTTGACTGTTTTTCTAAGTTAGTAGATATAGTACTTCAGGCCCCCGTTTCACAACTTTAGGATCCAGTTTATCACCTTGTTACGAAGTGATAACCTTTAGGACTGGTTCAGGAGCTCCGCCGTGAAACGGGGGCCAGAACGTCATTTGAAAAGCATGAATTGTCGTCATTTACTTCAGCATTTCGTTGTCAATCTACATTATGGATCGTAATTATGAATAGGGTGTGTTGCTAGCACGCATTAACAGTGTAAGCTATATGCCTGTACAGTACTGAATTTAGCCGAAAGCTATTTATATGAGATAATGAACAGTTCAGTGATGTAATGCTGTGGACATTATTTATTACAAGTATTTATTGTTCCACTTTCACATTAATATTGAATTTCTTTGTATGCAAATAATACTTTAAACACATGTTTAAAATAAAAGATTATCTAAGTAAGCTTTTGGTCAATTCCGTGTAACTGGTTAAGTCATGTCAGAAATGGTAAATATTCCAACTATTGTTTCTGTGGTGTTGAACCTTCACACAAGAATTATCTCTGGTTGAATGGATATCAGGGTTAAAGAGTGAGGGCTAACACTATTACAACTGTCATAAAAACAAGACTCGAACGTTGTAAACACCAACGCGAATTGTCAGAGGTGATTCGCGAGATGAAGTTCTTAATGGTGGTATTTACTGCGTAACTTGATGACGACTTCTAGTCCTACGTCTAGGTACACGATCACAGGACAAACCGCATCAACTATTTTTTCATCCATTTTCCACCTGACTGGTGCCAATGATTGACTGGTTCTGAAGAGACAGGAACTTGTAGTATCATTAAGTACCTCTATGTGAACATCGTAGACTCCGACTCGCCGTGCCACGTTACAATGCTATCGGGAATTTCTTTCTCCAGTAATCTGAGAATCAGGCAAACCCAGATCGTGTGCTTTAAAGAGATGTGAGGCTATAACTGTGGAAACGACAGGTTGGAAGTGGAAGAGCTTTCACGGGGCGTATATGTGTTAAGTATCCTATTACGAAGTGATAGTTTTATAATAACGTTATGATTTCGCGTCAGAAATGACAACTCTTCGTGTCAGTGTATTATTCCATTATGTAGCGATGATGGGCAGATGACGTTTGCATTCGATAACGACGTTGAGCATAACTACAAATGTTATGGCGTTATGTATCATAATCTCTTCTGCTTGAAATAGGAAGCTCAAATTGCTATCGTAACACCAAAGTTGAGGTTTTATTGTTCAGTTTGCTTCAGTAGCTGTTAACGGAAATTATAAATTGTACGGGAACCTAGACACTTTATTGGTAATACGATCACCTTTTTTTTTCGAGAAGGTCTTTTATCTTTTATATGACATAAATGCCTCATTATAGACTACTATACTTTGGTCTACTGGCTCCTAAATGAGAATTACTGTTATAATCTTCAGCATGTTTTTATCGTAAGGTTACTAAGAGTAGTTTTCGCAGTTTTTAATATTCTTATATCACACTTAGAAGTATTTGCACATCTTTTTTATATGATGGACACACACATGTATATGTGGGCTTCATGACACAACGAATACCTTATGAGTAGATTTTGACGTAGCTTTTTTATTTTATTTTATTTCTTTTGGGGGGGGGGGGGATTGGGGTTTTAAGTCGCTTTCAAGATTCTTTCACTTATATAACGTCTTGTCAGTTTAGGGCAGG
>JAUTBT010054562.1:0-15471 GCA_032361225.1 Lepetodrilus schrolli | reverse complement strand
ATATATATATATATATATATATATATATATATATATATTTATTTATTTATTTATTTATTTATTTATTTATTTAGGTATATTTTTATTTATTTATTTATGTATGTATTCAATTATTTATTTATAGTGATTCAAAACATTGGTATAGACCCCAAATTAATGTTACTTCAATATTATATGAGTTATGGTCCTGGTAGTAATTTCATTGTTTGTGTGTTTGGCAGCTAGATTGCAATGTTATGCTAATGTAGAGGTCACATGACATTCATAATCCTTCCATAATTCCCCATGCTTAAGGACCTGGGTATAGAACCAAACCTAATTTATCTAGCGCAAAAACATAATGAGTAATGGTATTATTAATGATTTTTGGCGCGTTTGGCGGCCATTTTTGATTTTAAATATTGCCAGCAGACACAACTGTGTACACCCACTGATTTGTCTTTATAAACAAGATAATTCTAGTTCATTTCCACTTTGCTAGTGTATGTAATTTACTCATGTCTAATGTAATGGAATGAATTGGCGTACGTCTTTGTATATGTTGCTATGGAAATGACTGAAATTCCAACTTATGCATAATTTAACGTACTAAATTTGGTAGTACAATAATCCCCATTGAATATAGAACACATTGGTGCATTTCTATACTCTTAGTTTCCATAGAGTTTTAAATTTGGCATGTTATGGATTTGTTTACAAAGGATGATAACTGCATTGCCACTCTACAGACAGCGCATCCTATCAATATCGCGTCAGAAAGATAACTTCCGCAAACATTGATGCCGGGCTCCCGGGGCGAGATTTGAACCGGGAACCTTTGGCTCCGAAGTCCAACGTTCTACCACTGCGCCACCACCCGCCCCGTGCACGTATTAACGGTTTGAAAATACTTTCATTACAGAAAATAATGAAAGGTACGTCCGGGAAAAAACATAAATAGAGGCCTGGTCGATCGCAATTAATTGGTGTCGCATTTATGTCTAAAATCGAGTTCTCATTAAATTAGTGGCGCATTAATTTTCTGATTTACAGTATATGCTATATTATTGTTTGTTTTTGTTTTAAAATATAAACATCATTTATCACTACTGTTAACAAAATTAACAACAATAACCTATTAATTTGCATTTTAGTAATGACATCATTAGCAAACAGAAAGTGGTGTTAAATAAATAAGGTCAGTTAGTCCAGTGGGTAATGTGGCCATTTGGTTCGTATCCTGAATTTGGCAAGTAAATTGATGCCATTGCTGGTGCAGGGTTCAACATTAAGGATTATCCGCCTTCCAAGGACAGGTGCATGTACTATCCACAGATGGAAAAGGGAAATAGCCCAGGTTAACAAGTCCCTTACTTACAGGACACAAGAGCAGGTGCCTCATAAAGTAGAGCCCTGTGGTGTCCATGCAACAGAGAGAGAACACATAAAATATGTTTAAAAAAACTAGCAAGAATGACATGTTCGAATCCTGAATTTGGCAAGGAATTTTATGCCATTCCTTATGCACACCCATCAGAAAAAGTCTGAAATATATTAAAGACCTCACAAGATGTTCGAATCCTGAATTTGGCAGGTAATATTCCTGGTTTACACACGTTACTTTATAGAAAACATGAAGCAAAATGTCTTATCCATACAGTATAATTTATTTATTTTTGTTTGGACAATAAACAATTCAATTTGATACTTTTCTGAAATAAAAAAAATCGTGTTTAAATATCTCAATTGTTATGTTATGATGGGAAACTCCCTGCAAGGTTTCAAACAAGTTGGTGATGGCACAGAGATAATGTAGAGGTGAAAGTTATTCCATAAATAGTTCAAATGTGATGTCCCACTCACCGACTGAGTAATATTTTAACCAAATATTCAAGTTATATTTCACTGTAATTTTTCACTGAAAAAAATACTTTTACATTGATATGAGTGGAGAGTCTTGGTCTAGGAACAGCCTTCAGGTACAGTACTGCATCATCATCATCATTAGATCTCAGTTCATTCATCCATTCTGACTCTTCTCTTCATATATTAGAACATGGCAATCTGGGCTATAATCAGAAATCATTAACAGCAATACAAACTTACTTAAAAACTTACTAGCCCGAATAGTGATACAAATAACAAACAAAAATCATTAATTTGTACTAGTCCTTAGGATACCTTTAGCATTGGAAGAAATGGCCCACGTTAGCGGGTTAGTGTTAATTTCTATCTCTGATTAATAAGCACTGTACTAGAGGCTATAGGTCTATAGTTACATAGTAACTGAAATTTGGGTTTCAAAGAAAAACACAAACATTTGCACCAAGGACCGAGATTACGAAAAGGCTTTTTAATATGATTTCATGCTGAACTCAATGTTTTGATATTAAAATTACATATAAAATGGGAGATTAAGCATGAACTCGTAGTCAAAAAGTAATCTCGGGATCAGTGAAAGGCACTTCTATAATTAATAAATGCTTTTGTTTATAGAAGTGTCTTTCATGAAAAGTATTTAAATATTATATATTATGACAAACACTGGAAGGTCCTACATCCCTGTCCCCGCCCCTCTACATTAAATAATATTTACTCAAAATAGTTGTTGATAGCTATAATATAAACAGTTTTAAAATAATTGTGCAAAGGCCTGAAGTAACAAGTATTTGTTAGAGAGAGGTAATAAATTTAATATCCTAAAGTCTATGCATATCTTCACAAGTTTTATGAGTTTAACATGTCCCATGCTTTTGAAATGAGTCTGGCGGTCGAACTCAGGACAGCCACATGTTGGTGGCATAGTATTCAAACATAGTTGTAGATGGCGTCAGATAGTCCCTCGGGTATGGCTTCCCCATTCGGCCCTCCTCGGGATACTTCCGAAGCGTCAGATAGTCCCTCGGACATGAATGAGGCCCCGTAATTCGGACAGGTCAACCGTCCGGAAGATCCGGCGAAGGGAAGTAACTCGATGATATTCAGACTGCTCTCTGAATGAATGCTAGATTTCCATCGTGGACTATCTTCATGATGTCACATATAATGCCTATATTTGGTAGATTATGTCCATTAATACTTTTCGGAATGAACAACAAACAAACAAACAATACAATTTGATAGTTTGTACTACGTGATAAGTTAATTAACCAATTTTTTTAAATCCAGTATGTTTACATAGCATCTGTTAAATAGCTATCAGATGGTTTGAGAGACTATTATTTTAAGCAGAGGGGCGACGTGGAAAAGACATAACAAACAAAAAGGCTCGATTTGCACGTGCTGATGCACTTCTTCATACACTCGACGGTCTTACACCGCTGCTCTGTCTTTCCAACGTCACCCCTCTACATAAAATAATATTTACTCAAAATAGTTAGTGAGGGACTATCTGATACTTCGGAAGTAGCCCGAGAAGGACCGAATGTAATCAGATTGCATATTCATCCGCCTGTGAGATCAAGGTTGTTCACTTCTTGTACGTATATCCCGACGGCAAAATATCGATCCTTTGCGTATGTCATTTAGACGATAATACGTGATGCCACTTAATTTTAATAATGACAATAATTTAATGGGTAGCAAAAGCATATAAATGTATATCATTGCAAATAATTTCAAGTCAGTAAGAAATTTCAAAATTTTGGTGCACGTGGACTGTGGCCAGTCAGGGAAAACTAGCAGTCAAAAACGTGTACATTTCACGTAAGCACGAGAAACACAAAAAGACGTAATCAACACTGTTGATTATCGAATCGTTATTACACAGTAGATATTCACCACGTATATTGAATACTGTTGCATCATTCACAGTAAATCAACTTTATGAAACCTTAGAATATGCAATGTCACTCATCCGTCACGCATGTTGCGGATGCATGAAGCCGATCTATGGTGAATGAAGCCTATCTACGGTGAATGATGCAGAATTTATATCAATGTAGAATTCGTCAGATTCTATGTATAGTCCTATAGGCATGTTTATCGTTTGCATTGGGGAGGGGGCGCGTCCAGTCAATCTAGCATAACACCAGTGACAAATTGCATGAGAAATTATTATAGTGACACACACATTAAAGGCTCGTTCAGACCTAACGCGTGCGGCAGCCGCAACGGTTAAACGGACGGTTTTCCATTGTTTTGCTGGACCGCAGAACAATTTCCCGCGCGGTTTCAGTGTGAACAGTTCATGTGTTTCTATAATGAGCGATCAGTTGCGGCGAAAACGCAGTGGAAGCCGCTGCGGTAACCGCGCTTGATCTGAACGGACTTTAAGGCTTGTTCAGACCTAACACATGCGGCAGCCACATAGGTTAAATGCATGGTTTTTCATTGTTTTGCTGGATAGTAGATCGATTTCCCGCGCGGTTTCAATGTGAACAGTTTATATGTTTCATTAGGAGCGATCGTTGCGGCTAAAACGCACCGTAAAACCGCGTTATGCCGCACACGAAGGGAATTGTGCTGTGCGGACTACGACTTGAGAGAATTCGGCCAAGCGTGGCCGTGTGGTAAGTATCTATCTAGCTAGATAATTTCTACCATTCGTGGCCGAATGCACACCGTTTGCGAGGGTTCTGAGAATTCGGCTTAGAAATTTATCTTAGCCGGCCAATGGAATTGCAGGTAAGAGTCACATGATTTGCCTCGGTTTGTTGGCATATTTCATCGTCAAACGTTTGATATATATTCAAAGTTAACAATCATGAATATAATCACCGATCAAATGTTTGACCATGAAATATGTCAACAACCTTGTAGGCCCTATGCCTTTAACTTTATGCCAACTAAGGGGTCTGAAGATACCCCAGTGTGTTGCCCAAATGTATTATTTAGATATAATAATAATAATAATAATAATAATAATAATTAATAATATGTATATTCCTACTGAATAATAAGACTCAAGTGTTTGCCGTGTCAATACCCTTTACATAATATCTAATCCATTGTGCCAGCTGATAACAGGTTGGTTCGTTTGCTGCGTTCGCGCATCTTTCTAACGCAGCGAACAAATTAATCAAACAAACATCAATTCTACCATTATTCTAGTATCTTAATGATACTGATTGTTTTTAAATATAAATCAGATCTATTTAGAAGTGAATAATCTCATACCTCTAATCAGCTCAAAAATGACAATCTTTCTCTACAAATGACAGGAAACAACATGCATCATCTACATGTATAGCTTTCAAAATTTCCAGGATCAATCCTTCAGACCCCAATAACAGAAGTTTATTTTTTAATTATTTGATTAGACTTCAATGTAAAAATGGCAGTTTATTTCTGCAGGCATCAAGAAATCACATGTCATTATGCCTACATTTAATAAAGTCCGGAAGCATCCGTTGATTGTAAGACAATCGCAATTTCGGGGAGCATACCTTCCAGGCCACACTAGATCACACTGTGTTGTTTTCCTATAAATACCAGGAAATCGTATTTTGTTATTTTGTTATTTTCGGGAACATGCCACCCCACTAGATAACGGGTGCTAAAAATGTTTTGTTCTATTGATGCCAGGAAATCGTATTTCATTATGCTTATATTAATAGATTTCCGAGAGCGTGCCTCCGTCGGAACATAAAGGATATTTCTTCACAAATATATAGAGTGAGACCAACCTACACCGACCCACACACCACCCACCCACCCCTGTAAATGGGCCTAGATCCGCCACTGAGCTAGATGTATATTTGTCAGAATCCAAGCTTTCGCGCTTCAAAATGCCTCATAAAAACTGCTGAGCTGAATTGTTGTCGAATTTGGCTTCATCAGCGGCAAAGTTAACACACGACCAGATTTTCCTGTAGCAATTGGATACCGGTAGCTATCGGTGTGTAAACAATTTCACTGTGTTTCACCAATAGTTTATCAGTTGTTTGGGGTAGTAAGGTATTTGGTTGCTTGCAGCATGCAAATGATAGCATCGTTGTCTTCGTCATCAAGTACATGGCCAGTAGATTATAGATATTAGCCCCGGTTATACATGACACATACATAATTTCCAATGTTGATAGGCGAATGCCCGATCGCTATGTTTACGATCGCTAGGAGAGGGCATATACATATTAATCGACGTAACTCTTATGTAACCCTCTTCAACCTTGGCAAGACTAGTCTATGGTTAAATGGTAATTCGGTTACTTCAGAGTTATGCTGTTTTGTACAGTCATGAGAGTCATGTCCTCAAAGCCAGAATAGGTATTATTATTTAGAAATGAACAATAATCGAAGGCTGTATTCGTTCACAGATATCAAACCGTAGTAGATATCATAATCACTGGAAATAACAGTATTCAATATACTACAGTGGCTCGTCTATATTTTTCCCTTAAAGAACGCAATCCTCACGTTCTATGTTTTTAAAACATAGTATTCATTAATATATGAAGTAACATTTAGACCAAAAAAAATATCATTACGCAGATAGTTTTGTACTTTTACTAAACGGCCTTTAAATATATTTTATTGCCATTGAATATTAGATTAGACATGATATTTTTTTATGACTAACATAGAAATGCAGACAAAACGTACATTAATATTTAATAGCAAGTGTTATGATTCCAACCCTGCCCCACTTTCGTTGATTCCATTTCAGAAAATGGCGTGGACCAGAATTGCTTTGTCGCGGGTTCGGTTGTAAATAAGTCAGATTTTAAGAAAATTCTTTACCTCCCGTCAACCATTAAATGGATCTCCGAGTTAAACAGTCAGACGTATTCATTGGATTTCCCTTTTCAACCTGTGAGCCAGACACTCACAGAAAGTGCTTTCGCAACGAAGCAATTCCCGTCCATGAATAAAACTTTAAATAAGTTTTTTCCCTCTCTTGCCATCGAGTGGTACGCAGAGAGGAGCGGGATGAAAGCGACGGTCGTAAATTCACCATATTACTTCCCGCGAACTTCGTCCCTAGAGACGGCCAGGCAATGAGAAAATAATGACAAAACTTCGAGTCTGGCGTCCGTAGGACATTTCAAATGGATTTAATTACGTATTTTCCACGTACAGTCTAAACATCGTACAGCATGCCGCGTAGGACTGGTTCTGTTGTGTTGTCTGATGCGAGTTATGTGACATGACAATTACGGACAGAAAATCCATTGTATATGCATATTTGCGAGTTAAAGGATTCATTGTACTACGACAAGTCGTATTATATATACGACATCTGAGGTCGTGCTATAATTGGATGTGTTCATGTAACATTTTCTGAACCTCTTTAGTTACACTCGGTTAATTACGAACGAAAATTGGTAAAGCAAGTTTTTTAGCATAATCAATCATGGACACATTTTAGCTTTAGTTTCATTTTCTTCACCCCAAAATCATAGAATATAGTAACGTCTGACCTATACAGCATCTCATGCACCCAAGGACTGCATGGTCGGTTTGGAGTTATTTGATAATGTGCCTGAATGGGTGTATTTGTTCTAATTGCGGCAGTATTTATCGTCAGCTAGCACCACCAGCCGCTGGCAATCCGGTCTCGTACAAGCAAGGCATGTGCACACGAAACATGCCAGCCGTGATATCAGTGACATCTCTAAAACGACTCTAAAGTTAAACCCCAATACAAACAACCAACCATGTCTTCGGTATGCTTACATCGCCGAGCGACAAATACAATTATCTACATATCTACATTTTCCCAACAAGATTAAATGTCATGCAGCCTACATGTATTTGTGTGTTTTTTCCTTCAGAAAACGTGATTGATCACACACTCTCCTGACCTGTGACGCCAGCTTTACATTAAATAGTCAGATCTATTTACCAAAGTCATTTGGGAATAGCGGGTTCTGACATTCCTCATCCATTGGACGCTGAAGTATCTGCAAGCACGGGGACTTGTATACCGGACCCAGTGCGTCTGACGTCGGTCAAAACCAGTCAACACAAATTATTTCTTTTACAAACAATGAAGCATATATTAAAAAAGATATCCATACATTTGTTGGAGTTGCACTTCAGAATTCCGCATTTATTTATTAAAACTAGCCTAATTTAAATTCCATCATATTCGTATGTATATTAATGTGAAAGTACGGATATTAAACAACTTTTTTTTTTTTTTTTTTTTTTTTATGATACAAGATGACTAGTTTGGACCGAAGCCAGACCTACTGGGCCCGCGCTACAAATTCCTGTTTGTGTATGGGCACCCTTTCTCGTATATCATATCCACCAAGCGACGACATCACTCTTGTTTCTATCTACTGTAAATCAGGAAATTAATGCGAGCACGATATTAATGCGAAAAAATGCGATTGGCTTATGGCCTACCTTTCATTATTTTCCATAATGCGTAGGAATTAAATCCGGATATAAGCCAATCGCATATTTCGCATTAATATCCTGCTCGCATTAATTTCCTGATTTACAGTATTCAGTATTAAGCTTGATCGATATACTGTAAATCCTTGAATAGAAGCCCGAGCTTCTATTAATTACACAAACTCCGACCCAGATTCTATTCGATGCAGTCTGGCAGGCTTCTATTGATTTCAAATCAACCTCTGGAGAAAGTGTTTCATCCTTTGGTGTTTAGCATTTAATGACCAGTATAATAAACTTTTTAAATTATGAAAACTGCAAAAAATATAAAATACTATCACTTCACACTGACTTGTAGACAAGCATAGTCAAGCACAGACATCTGCATATTAATCCTTATCCCACCAACGAAACACGGTGTCAGTTCACACACTGTCTAGCATTGCACGCTTACTGTCTGGCATTTCTTGTATCAAACAAAAACATTGACAGCTGATTAAATATTCTTATATCACTTTCACTATTAGTTGTCTTATATTCCAATATTTATCAGCATATTATTTAGAATGGTTGCATTTAGTCATGTTTTATTATTTAACTTTAAAATTGACCAAATATTGTCAATACCGAATGTAAAAACAGTATCACATTGTATTATGATTATTCAATCCGCAGGCACAATATTATTATAAAAAATGTTATTTAATATTATTTGATGTAATAATACTATTTGATATAGCATGATAATGTAATAATGTAGATAGTAAAAATCACCCTAAACTAATATATCGAAAACTAATCAGCCATCCGTCTACTCTGGTTAGTAGTGGACTGTTATTTTACTATCAAATATAGTATATTATCATGTTATTATATGAAATAATATTGTTACATCAAGTACTATCAAATAAGAACTTTTATAATAAGTTTTACAATCAAGTGGTAAGTCCCTGTGGATCAATCCTATTATTCATCTAAACGTATCTGTCGTCTTCGCCAAAGTACTATATGACCACCATTTCCATTGAGCTATGCCATGCATTAAGCAGGTAGACCTGGTAGCTGGGCGGCATAAAGATATGTACCGCTTTGCCAATGCGCTGCATAAAACGAGGCGTATTTGTTCTTGTGCATACCGACTTTACTGGGTAATGCTCCACGTAGGAACTTCTGTGCATACGGGTTTATGACTTGTTCATGCATACGGCCCCTGAGGTCCACTCGTACTAACCATAGATTTTATGCAAGAAATATTGCTAGATTGTCATATATATAGATGGACAGATTGTTATTAAAGGAAATCAACATGCTGATAATGCAGGCTAGTCTTAGACGAATTAGGACAATATTATTCTAAATTTAATAATAATGCTGGTATTGTCGTTTCGCTTAATTTGACGATTTGTTCTATGCATAATGCTTAGCAGTGTAACACACTTATTTTGGTTGCACTAGCAAGACGTAGTGGTTCTTAAAGCTGAAGAGAGAATCATAAATACGCTCACTTCTTTTAGTTAGTAAACTCCGGTGGTACAGGTAAGCATGCATGTTCTGTAAACTAGTAATAGTTCTGTTCGGCTACATTAATGGTGCAGTTCTGTACAAAGCCAGTGTTATTTGATGTCCCATAGCCAAGACAATCTTTCGTACTTTCCCAAGAATGGAATACTCTTAAGTGAATTCACAATTCACTATCCAGCAGATCTCTAGTCCATATTTGTCAAGATTTATAGATATTTTTTTTGTGGATAAAGTATCTTCTCCCTCGGTAAAAAGGACCACAGGGGTTTGGAAAGCGGATAATGACTAGACGGAACCCAGTAAAAAACAAAGTTAATGTTTAGTTTATTCAAACTAATAATATATTATTTTGTTTATATAAATTTTTATTTTGTTTTTTTTTTAATTTAAAAAAAAAAGTTTTAATATATTTTTTTTATTTTGTATTTTTTTGCAATTTTTATTTATTTATTTTAATTTTATTTTATTTATATATATATATATATAGATCTTCCAATATACAAATATGCAGTCTGTACCAAATAACGTGTGAAATTATTACTATGTTTACCTCGCCACCTCACCACATTCGCATGCACGAAGTAGATTATGTTCCCGTCACTTTGAGATTTGAATGGTTGCAACACACGTTGACTCTCCACTTCATCCGTACTGCCAATCGGCTCACCTCGGGACTTCTTCCACTTTGCCCCAGTAATGCCATCGCCTGTGTGCTTTTAACGTAATAAAGTGTTCAACTAAGATTTGTTTCATCATTAAATCCTGACAAATGGTTCTATTTATGCTATAGTAGGTCTTCTCTTCAACGTAGTAGCTATCCGACCAACTCGCTGATCTGAACGTGGGACTGCCATTGCTAGCATCGTTCAAGTGCATCTCAATATTCAATGATATATCTTTAAGCACAGGCTACCATGATGGACTAAGCACATGCTCTGCTCTTTATGGCATCTCCACTTGCCTTCAGCATGAAGAGGGTTTAAGGCAATTTATAAACGAGAAACGCCTCTATTTAAGGCAGGTTTATATTGAATGCAGGCCTTCTTTTAAAAAAATGTATTTCGACCAGGCCCCGAGATTACGATTTCATCCTCAAACATTTTATTATTTTTATTTGGGGATTGGTGAAAAATATTTGAGTTGAGCATGAAATTGTACGCAATTAAGTTTCGTAATTTCAGGCAGGCTATTATTCAAGGATTTACGGTATGCGTCTTGTACATCAAACTGATACATCTTCCTTATACTTAAATAGTTTGTAGAGTGTTATTTATATAATGCATAGACGAGATGGGCCGCAAGGTCAAAACAAGTACCATCATAACTAAAAGCATTTCATCGATTTTCTACCTTTTATCTTTTATGCACACGTGCCATAAATACTAGACAGTTTACGTTACAACCGGCTGCAGAAATTACTATACTTCAGTTTGCAAATCATGCTGACATCAACACGATTTAATGCGCGGATTTGTCATTGTGAGAAGTCGTGGCACGCCGAATCAGCAATAATTTCCAAGTATACTGAAAGGCATTAAAAACTCGCCATTAACTTAGAAGCGTAGAGCCAGCATGAAGGCTTTGGACACGTCATCCTATCCCATAATGAATGTTGGATTGCAATATGATCTGCTCTGTATAAAGCTATTGAAAGATGGATTAATTGTTTGCGAAGGAAGCGAGACAGATCGGAAGCGGAAATTAATTGACGGCATGACTATCTAATTGCAGCTCTAATTTTGATGAATTTACGAATGCTTCGACGATTTTGTCTGAGCTGGAGGCTTTGGACTGATTTGACGAAGAGCATCTTGCAGGCTTAAAGCGAAGGTGCATAGAGGTCATGGCCACAGCATGCTGCAGTCGTATGGCCGAGTCACATATCCACCGATTCGGGATAAGGCGCCCGTACGGGCCCAAATGTTTGGGAACATGTGTCGTGGCTATCCTGCGGGCGTTTTGTTTTTTTTCCTCGCTGTAGGGCGCATCGGAAGCTTTTAGAAAATGTTACCTGCTGTACGTCCGTAGACGTTGTAGACAGCATCTCACGGGCACCGCACGGGCTAAGTACGTCCCCCGCAACATTCGTACGGATGCCATACGATTTTGGGACGCCGCAAGAACGCTAAGATTGTGTGCA
The DNA here is from genome assembly GCA_032361225.1 of Lepetodrilus schrolli. NCBI lineage: Eukaryota > Metazoa > Mollusca > Gastropoda > Lepetellida > Lepetodrilidae > Lepetodrilus > Lepetodrilus schrolli. The sequence goes on along the minus strand of JAUTBT010054562.1, from coordinate 3,545 downwards.
CGGGCGCCGTGCGTTTGATCTGTAATCGTATGGGCGCCGCAGGGGCGCCATGCGGCGTCCGTATGATTATCCTGCGGTACCCTTGCAACTTACACGCGAGAGCCTCGCGATTGGAGTCGAGAAAACTTCAAAGGGCACCGCGCGGGGCCCGCCGAATATGTCACTGCTACATACGGAAATTTTCGTACGGGCCCCGGTGGATATGTGACTTGCATTACTTAAACGGGGTTTCACTAGATCTGGTAAATAAAACGTACTTTTATTTTAAGTTGGTTTACATGTACTAGTATTTGAAATTAGGTATATATTGGGCATGACATAGTAGAAAGAAACATATTGAAATCAAAATGAACACAAAGAATGTCGTATCTGTTCAGCGTCAATTGGAAAATATACAGAGACGTACTTTGCGCCGTGTAAACTATCAAACAGAAAAGGTACCTTAATGAATGCACATAATTTAAAAGTAGTTCAGGAAGAATACAATCACAGACGTGATTTGCTCCGTGAAAAATACGCGATACAAATGTTCAACAATTCAAATCATTCCGAATCTGTTATATATCCGGTCCGAATCTGGTCCGAAGGGTGCGCTTCTGTAAATTAGGTTTACGTGAAGCCCTACTCGTCCGCTAGCGTTCCCATTATCCTGACTTATTAAGACATTAATAGACGGACTCACTCCGTTCACGCTAACGTAAACTAGTTTTATGTACTGTTGAGCTTCGTTGGATTTTAGCAGCTGCGCAAGAACTCCGTTAACATTTACTTAGAATGCTTTAATCAGAATGAACTCATATGCGATCTAATGTCTAGAGTGCGGTATCAGACTATTGATAAATGGGACATGGGTATGCGTATTAATGATCCAACTAAATTGATATGTTTTTCTCTCTTACTAGGCACCACGTACAGACGTGGCAGTTGAAATCTCACGAATGACTAAATAATTAATAATAATGAAAAATAACCCAGTAAAGAATTTTACTCGGCCTATATCCACAGAATATCTCTACGATGCAATTAATGTAAAAGAAAATAATATATAGAGAATCTTATCCAAGTGTTTTGGAATATCAAATATATCAACACGAGTCGGCAAAGCCTCGGATTTAATAACTTTCATCAACGAGTGTTGATATATTTGATATTCCAAGAAACGAGGGTGAGATTCTAGTTATCAACAAACATTATTTGTAATGAATATTATCATGAATGAAGAAAAATGCCACATCATAGATTTTACTGTGAAGTCAAATCTTTAGGCTGCTGTGCATTTGCACTGTGACATCATAGCAATGCTAGAACAATCAAATAAACCAAGAAATGGGTCAAACTATATCTACACTGTAGATATCGCTTGTTATTTGCGTGAGAGAGAGAGAGAGAGAGAGAGAGAGGGGGGGGGGGAGTTTGGCAGATGTACAGTTATGCCGCCTAATATATTATACGACACAATAACGCATTTCCCTAGCTATTGTTACGCATACGCACGTAGATCACTAACATTATTTTTCTAAGAAAATATCAATTCCTATGGTATGACGTACTGCTATCAGTCTTGAACACTTCACCCATAAAAAGAAGATTGAGCGCCTGCGTTAAATACAATTATAGCTCCATATATAACATTAGTACTTTGGCCTGGAGTGTGCCAAGCGAGATGAGAACTAATTCTGTAGAACGCGAGAGGTCCTAAGATACCTTACGACTGCGGTAGGATACGTTGGAATACGTAAATTAGGATGTTGTACCTTAGGCAATAGCTAAATTTGTCACATAGCGAAACTCCTCTTGCAAATGATAAAATCTTGGGCAAAAACCTCTGTTAAATGGAACAACCTATAAATGCAGTGAAAGAAAAAGAAAACATATTAGAATATGTTGTTTGATATGTCATTGTAATATATGATGTTGAGAAAACCATGTATGCTACAAACTGAAGTATTTTAGTCCCTATAAGTATACGTAAAAAGAAACTACAAACTAGCCCCGAGATTACGAAATTGTATTCAAACAGTTTCATGATGTCAAGGCCTGATGTTTCTATCCAATTCCAAAGACACTATAAATACTGATATATCAATCATTACCATGAGTTGAGTTAATATAGCGAAGGTATAAAGGATATACTTGCTATGTTCTTTATCTACTCAACTTATCAATAGTTTACCTGCCTAACCAGGGCAACACGATAGACTAGCCAGACATAGCAGAAATGACGTAATTTCCAGATACTCCAGACTAGCCTGGAATATAATTATTTATATAACTCGCACTATCCAGTTGAAAAGTACATTCTGTAAAAGAAATACCACCCCAATTATACTTTAAACCATAGCACTTGCATGTACTATCCAACTATCCAAATGTTATAAATCTGGGTCTAGTGGCAACGTCAATACACCCGTATGTCTATACGCCCAAATGTTTCTTAGCTTACCGCGCATGCGCATTAAATTACTTCCGGCCTTGACCGTTCAATGTCATTTTCTCACAGCCACTTCGTAGCGACCAAAATATGCTTTGTTATCTACCCGTAAAACCTCGTTTCCAATACGGTGACGTTGCTACTCGTGCGTCTAATTTGAGTTCCCATCAAAAACATATAAAGCTTCAGGAATAATAGATTTAATTGCACAACTCACGTTGAATTATCGTCATGACAACGCTACGGCCAATTGTGATAATGAGGACCAACGAATGACCGAGCATTGATAACTTATAAGGACATTGCATCTAATTTGCGCTAGGAGTAGATTGAAAAAAATAATTGATTCTTACGAACCACAGGGTTTTCCATTAGGAAAGGAAAACAAGGTATAGCACGGTGATGCGACCTTTTTGCAATATCCAATATACCGTTCAGGGTATAGTTTCATCTATTGCATATACAAGTGAAGCATAAAGCTGTCGGAGCCCCGGACTCACTATTCGCTACATGATCCACTAGGATGTCAATGAAAACTGAAACTGAAACAATACTTTAGTTTATTACTCAATACTGAGGTTAATATATGGTTGTGGTCCGCACCAATAAAGTGATCAAAACCGCTATCGTAAACACCAACAGTTCGTGAGCATCGTCAATACAGTGATCATCATCAATACAGACTCGGTGATCATCAACAATACATTGATCAAACTGTTTTGTGTATAAAATCCAATAGATAACAATAATTCACAAAGGAATCTACAGATGTGTGCCTAATATAGTTCCACCTTTGTCGCACTATCGTGATTATTAAATGTAATAATGTAGCAGGAATTAATTATTTATTTATTAGTATTGGTACTTTTAGTTTATAATAGTATTGTAGTATTTGTAATAGTCTATTTTTGTACGTAGTTCAGTAGTTTAGTCATTATATAACTCATTATAAGCCACTGCACTGATTAGTCTAAGGGGCTAGTGATTCTCAGGCTTGTCGGGTAATAGGTACTAAACTGTTGCTTGGGTGTGTCACATGACACATGGCCCAAGTATACATTCTTCCTAATTTTACATTATATCGTATCATTCTGTCTGTAACTTCTGACCAGTG
>JAUTBT010054551.1:0-15472 GCA_032361225.1 Lepetodrilus schrolli | reverse complement strand
GAGAGAGAGAGAGAGAGAGAGAGAGAGAGAGAGAGAGAGAGAGAGAGAGAGAGAGAGAGAGAGAGAGAGAGAGACGTTTGAAATGTACACGTTTGGTGCAATAGGTGTGTAATAGATTTAACTTTTACATATGGATGACAGTTTTGACATGTTTGGTGCATTTATGAAGTGAGTGAATTATTGTTTTACGTCACAGGGGGAATCATTCACCCATACGTGACGAGCATTTATGAAAAAGTCATGTTTGATTTTATTGAAATATACATACACTGCTAGTACTGGTACTACTACTTATATACTAGTGTACGAAAGAGTTTTCAATGTGGCTTTTCACAGTTGTAACTGATACTAATTGCATATAATTAAGCGTTATTGATGAAATATACACAAACACATGTTGCTGTTAAAGTATGAACTTGTGAAAAATGTTGATACCCAAAATGTCATGAAACTTTGACAGGTGGTCAAAGTTGACCATTCTCTCCCACCCCCCACCCCAGACGAAATCGGGCAGGTGTTATAGCCAATGCTACAAAGAGCGCACTAATGACTCGGCGGAACTCATTAAGGGGAGGTCAACAAATGCATGATTAACCATACATAGCCATGCCATTGGCAAAAGTGGCTGGTCGTGTCAATTCGTCAAATTGTAATGAATACGGTACAATACGTAATCTCGAACGTGCCCAATATTTATTAAATGGACCGGTTTTAGCATGTAGGTGGTTCGAATTAGGGGTTCGACTTCCTTTAATTGTCCGTTCTGTCCACTTCAAAGCTAGATCGCCCGTGAGTCAAGGTGCTATAATTTCAATTTAATTGCCGAATAAACAAATGCTAATATGTCACAGTGTTAAGATAACGTTTATTTTCGGGTCGACGTGTTATAGTGCCTTGCATAATGTTCTTCTAGCTACGCCTTTTACCGTCGACGAGGGGGAAAGATCAAAGCTGGTTTCAATTATAACGCACAAAGACATATTTCAAGATATCAATTAGGATAAATTTGTAAACAGTCTTGTTTTGTCGTGTTCATTTCAGGAATGGCTCATATTAACATTTGATAGTATTGGTGTAAATGATATGTTTAGAAAATTTACTTTAAAGTATCGTACATAAAGAAGGATTTCGATTATATACGACTGGAAATTAGTCCAGATTCATCACAAAATGAAATAAAAGACGGAAATTCTAAGTATCAAAAGATTTAATCAAAACGAAACAATATACCGATAGCCAATCAGATAAATGTGGGTTTAATGAAAGAAGCCTGAAAGTCGGCAGACAATGCATCAGTATAAGCAAACTAACAGTTGAACGGGCTGTTCATTACTTCATCTCTAAATGCTATATTCTATCTTGTTCTTCATACTGTTATTTTCTTCTTCTTAATACTGACATTAATTCAAGTGATTTGCTTTCACCTTGTGAGACTATTGGATAGTCCAGCATGCATGTATGTACATGCATCTACTACATGGACATACACACACACACACACACGCACACACTTTCGTTCTCACTATCCACCCCTCACCTCATATTTCTCCCCCACCCACTCTCTCTCTACCCTCTCCCTCGAACACACATACGCAATCACACATACAAATTGTGATGGTCATTAGGCTACTATTTAAATCCATAAACAAAGGAAAGTAATGATGTATTCTCAAGCTTATCGGGTCTTCAATGGCAATCGCCCATAATACACTGACCAGATATTGACAAGCTATAGTGTCCTGTATAGCACGGACAATGACCAATACACATGTATTAAGCATTTAGCGATCTCTAAAGATTAACGTACCACCGCTAATGACAATCCAAACTAATTAACACCGTGATTAACATCTCGGTGGTGATGTGCCAAGATAATAATAGGGCATCTGGAATTTCGGTAGCCAAAACAAACAAATCAATTACTGTCAAGATGGTAGTGCCAGGTGATGAGGTATACGTGTGCACGTGCCCGTATGTTCTTGTGTTGGCTGTCGTAATGAAATAGCCCATCATACCAGCAGGGATATTGTCATGAGAAGAGCGGTTGCGTTGCGCATATGAAACATTCTAATAGATACTAACCAGTCACTGCTCGTTTGTATCTTTCGCAGAAAATATAATTTAACTGCCGTTGTATTCACAGTAGAAATAATTATATGCATCATACAATTTCTTTATGATAAAGTTAAAATCTTGATAGTTGGACCTACGATATTGAGAAATTTCGTCTATTGTGTAACAAAGATTGACTTGTTAACGACCTTTACCTTAAAACGAAGTCAAATAGTCCCATTTACCATGATCCTATGTCACAAAACAATCGTAGCGCTAAGAGAGTATGCAGGAAGTTAGGTATACGACTCTCTCGTAACTCTACGAACTTTACCTTGAAATATTCATCGCGACCCGGATATCAATGACCATTGACCCAATTGCTTAACGAAATATCACAATATCGCCCACATTGCTATATGGACAATATGACATTGAAGGCCAGTATAGGCATACTTTGGCACCATCAGAGAAAGTAACAGACTGCACACGTTATAATAAACCCGGCCCCTGCGGGATGCCCGTGCGGTTTATTCAGTAATGTCAGATGTGCAACACCTGCACCGATTTGGCTCAAGCGTGACGTATACGTGTGTCACATGCGACGGAGAGAGAGAGATGGTCAACACCTGGCGATTCTGCAAGAACCAAATGGTATTTGAGAACAGACCACAGATAATATTATAGTATATGATATGTAATCAATTAACTTCTTAGTTAATTTGGCGGTAGTAGAAATAGATAGGTTTCAAACGAGTAATTGCTTCTTCTTCTTTTTTTTTGAATTGGGATTTGGAGCCGCTTTCAAGATTCTTTCACTTACATCACAGCTCCAGTTTAGGGCAGGAACAAACCTGCAACATCCGTAGCGCCGAATGTTGCAGTAAATCTGCGACCACCGGCTGGTACTGGCAGACCAATGATGATAACTGCATTGTCACGGGACAGACAGCACATCGCATCATGATCGCGTCAGAAAGGTGAATTTCGCGAAAATTGGCGGGCTTTGAATCTGGGGCCGTTAACTCCGAAATCCAAGCGTTATGATTGCGCTATCACCCGCTCCTTTGATCAATAACAAAACATCCATTCCATTATCATATGAAGTGGATGCCCACGAAACGTCAAGGTCCTCACAATCTTGAAAAAGTATATTTTAGAATATTAATTGATGCTCTTAAACAATCGCGCATCTGTTCCAATGCCTCAGGGTCGTAGTATATGGAGAAAAAAAGTTTTGTCTTCGAGGATGACGCGGGCTTGCCCATGTATAACACATGTTGAATAGATGACTAGATAATTGGAGTCAACTCGATACTAGTTGTCTTTTCATCTATCGGGAAATCAATGGTTATCTGTGCGCTGCGGATAAAGACAATAAATTCATGAATATACCTATCCAAAATACTTTTATGACATTGATAACAAGTTCCCATTGAACTCTACTCTACTTGTGATGAGAAGCAATAAAAATGTTCAATAAGCACACCCGAGGCATAACCGAGGTCATAATTAAACTACACTTAAGTAAATCTCAATTGTCAACTTCGACAGAGTACACTCATAGGCAATTAATAAACCTCACTGTTCAAATGAACATCGTTCAATAATTTCAAGGGCGGGGATACTAATATTTTGAGATTGCCTAATAGTGGATCTACGAAGGTATACCCCCCCCCCCGGTTTCGCCATTCGCTACTGCATATTAATGGTAGTTATCTAGATCATCCGACAACACGATACTGGTAGGCTAGGCATATATACCCTATGAGGTGTATAGTGTATCAGTCAGCTCGTGGTACCCAGTAACGAGTTTATATCCTATGCATAGGCATTCCAATCAGCAACCCAACACATCCAAGCCTGGAAACACGCATTTCAGCACACCGAAATATACATCGGATTGTACACATTGCAACACACACACACATACACACACACACACACGCACACACACACAGAGGTACTGTACTCTGCAATTGATGCATATAGGAGCCGCGTATCTCGTATCATACGTGCGTGCGCATGATGTGAGAGAGTGAGAGCAAATGGTACCAGTCTCGTATTAATATTAGAAACACGGAGATATAACTGCAATGTACAAGGATTATTATGCAGAGTGACGTGCGATTGTGCCGTTACACGGAAGCACCTATCAAATCACTGTCAACATTAGCAAGGGAAGCCTGCGTGCATGCATGTTCATTTCACACGTGCGTGTACATTTCACACGTGCTGATCGTGATTGATACCCGTGACATCGAGTGGACGTTAATTAAATAGCCTTCTTAGCATATCGCGATAATAAATGCAATATTGATAGTTTATTTATTATATATATATATTAAATGGCCTGTATTTCTTCTACGATACAATGTGGGAAGGATGGTACTCTTGTGTACGTGCTAAGTGAACTTAAAGTAATTTGCAACCATGCAATTCGAGCCTATCCAGGAGGTTCCAAGACGCTACATAAAATGTGTGTATATTGCAAACGTCATCTCATGTGTTCATGTGCAACGAGTAGCCAGTAGTAGGCCTAACGTGTGTGGGACTACATGTATTATATTATTAGGCCAATAGGCAGGTTAAGGCAATTGGTGTATGCAGCATATTATTGCTGAGAATGGCACAATGCAATATGTACTATTTGTATACTTTATAAATATGGATCAGACAAACACATATGACCTTTACTTATTATTAATAATAACAAACACGTTTTTAAAGCCCCATATCTTGGTACTTTAAATATCAGCAGTGCAGTTTAAAGTGCATAACTCAACTGACCCAATTTTCATTCTGTGAATGTTCAAAGAAGATGCACGACTGACATGCATAGGCAAGTGGATACACCGGCGGTGCATAACTTGTACACGTAACAGTGCAGCTGGGGCATTCTAAACTTGCACGCACGCATCTAAGCCACAACCGGACGTGCACCTTTAAAAAGTATAAGCATGCAATGTCATGAGGATTTTCATATTTACACATATAGAAGACGGTCATGCTTAACAATAGATTGGCTTTAGGGTATTTAATTGCGCACGTAGGACGGCAAAACCAAGCCAAGGATAGGTCGCCATTATCGCCTGATTGTGATAAATATACTGCCGACATAACCCGTGGTAATATTTATACGTCATTGCCCAGGGTTGAGTCAGTTTGTTTGCAAGGAGTAGGCCTACTGAATTTAGTGCTGACGAAACCCCGAGTCTATAGTACCGTGACCTAACATGCTGTAGGCCTTCTTATGACAAATGTGTGGTTAGTTTTTCAACATTTCAACATGCGGTGGCGACACTACATGCCGATGATTTGAAGCTGTGGTTACACACGACTCCGACAATGTAGGGTTACTGTTACTGCTGTCGGAAAACTAGGTCAGAACTCTCTATCTCTCTGTGTGGTGTGTGTGTGTATGTGCACTGTTCAGTTTTTGAGTCGACTATTTATACCCAAGGGCACTGACGACCCTTCGTAATGCCAGGGCTCGAGATAGCAACAAAAGTGCAATGTAAGCCGTAGTGTAATTTTCAGAAGACATGCAGTGTCAATGTTTATTTTGGAAAACACGCGATCATCAATCAGCTGATTACTCTAACTAGTTCTAAATAAAATTTACAACCTTGTAATTTTTTTTTATATATATACATACAAGTGGACATTTGGACACACTGATTTTGTGTGTGTGTGTGTGTGTGTGCATTAAAAAAAAAATATAGTACGACATAGATGTATATCAACAATAAACTAGACATAAACATCTTCACATTGTTGACTTTCTTGTTGCTAGTTACTATACAGAGCTCAACATTCTGTGAAAGGCTCCCGACATACCGTTTGTGTTTACATCCCAACGAGCAAACCAAATCGATGTAAACACTGGTTTTCTCGCCACATCCACCTAACAACTACAACATTATGAACACTGTTTCATTTCACATCCCCATTTATCCAATGTGCACATTAAATAACCTCGAAAAAGCTTAGTAAATGAAATCAGCAGCTCATTCCGACCAACGCCCTTCCAACAACTTCGTTTCTTTGGGAAATCGACATGGTCGAGAAGGCGTGTCCCAGTCACGTGGGTTTATTTTGACCTCAATTCCATTGGTTCAACCGGTGGTTGGTTAATATTCATGAGGAATATTACGTAGCGCGAGCTCCGGCGGAATAAATATTCATGATGAACTCTGTCGTGACCAATCAGCGTGCAAGCGCCCCGATGATTATTCAAATGAAAGGTAAACAAACGAGTGTTTGCGTTCGCCTGCCTCAACGTGCGTTTCAGTTCAGGCCAAAACAACCACGAAGCAAGAGCTTTCAGTTCGTTTTTCTTTTGAGTTTGCCAAAATCTGTAATTATTTTCGATGATGCACAGTATTGCACAACTTCTACAAGCCGCAGAATATATTGAGAGAAGAGAAAGAGGTAAATTCAATGGTAAATAGCATATTTTCTTTCATGTTTTGCCACGTTGCAGTGGTTCGCCCATTTTGACAGATCGTCTTTGCTATGGAGTCTTTATTTTGATTTCTTTCTTGCAGAAGCTGAGCATGGATATGCTTCCACATTACCTATGCCCGATGAATATTCCAAGAAAAAGTCTAAAGGAAAGAAAACTCAGGGAAATAGGTACGATTTGTTTATGATCTCGGCGAGAAATCGTTCCGAGTCTTAGACGAACGGGTCAGCTGATAGTCATGCCGCTCTGCACGCCTGCGATCTGTCAAACTCGATCATGGTGATTGTGTCGAAACCAAGTGAAATCACAAACATTCTGTCGATTTTATGATTAAAGAAAACCATTCCCTACAAATTTCATCCATTATATTCACTAGGTTAGCCGTAATTACTCTTGTGGGGAAAATGTTTACGCACTGTCAAAATCTTTCTGCTAGTCGACAACAGCCGCCATCTTGCAAACTGCTCGAGACGAGGTTTTCCCGATCAAAACAACACATAAGCTCGGTTTTAGAGAATCCTATATATCGTGTAACATTTTACTTGTGAAATTGTTAATCTTCATTGTTAGTTTGACTCCACTGTCATCAGTAGATACCGTTGTCACTTTGGTAGTTGTGTGAACCAAGTATCGAGCCCGCGCACTCCCAACGGCAAATATTCGGATTGTGTACAGCAGTTGGACAAAGAAACTTCACTCGTAGATTAACATTTTTGATATTTATGCATAAATTTAAACTTGAAATTGAATAACACAACCTATTACTGTATGCATTTAGTTTTGTGATTTGTTTGCATTTGTCGTTTGTGGATATTTGTGGCGCCAAGTTAACCGCTCGCTAACGCCCTTTTAGCCCCAACGGTTGCGAGCCAAGTGAATTGTTTACAAATATGATCAGCTAGCTCAGTCTACTGTTCTACGTAACCACCAACCTTTATCGGTACTTTATTTCCATAAATGTATCCTAAAGACTATGCCTTTTAAAATGTTTATATTATTTTGATGATTTAGCGTTCTCAAGTCTGTTGCCACGTTGGTGAACTGTGTTTATTTTTATCACTGACATCGGGAAATTGAAATAGCTTCAATCAAGCATTTGTTTGTAGATGTTTTGTATTATTTACCCACATCACTAAGCTTACACTGTTTTTATTTATTGTAGGTCTTCTCCTTTCAGATCTACCCATAACGAATTAGAGAAAAATAGGTGAGTAATGAGCGAACCGTACGTGCAGATTTGTTTTCATGAATTTTTTTTATTATTATTATTATTTTTTTGTACCGCGTTTAAGTCATTTATCGGTTAATAACGCTATTATAATTAGATACCAGAATTGTTTCATGTGGATAAATCAAATTTTGGTCTGCTTTTGTTTTGGTAACTGACGTTTCTGTTCAATGCAGCGGGCATGAGAGTCATGTGGCTCTCGAAACGACCTTCACCTTGCTCTTTACAAACACTGGAGGGATATCAAAATAGCACACAAAGAAATGTGCACGACGATTGATTTAACTCTCGCTTTAGATTTTTGGCGCACAATTTGGTCTTTGTGTGGCTTTATGCTCACACTTTAATACTATTTTTTAATACAAGTACCATCACATAAATTAATCAATATTCATGAAAATATGCAAGTATGCATATTTTTAGTCTTAACTGTGTCTAACATTACAAACTGATTAATAAATATCTAGTAATATTATTATTATTCTTATAAATACTTATATTATGCAAATGTTGTTTTATGAAATATTTACCAAATACTTTGACATTGATAACTAATTATATAAGCTACGAATAAATAATTTGGGATATTGGGATGGTGACACCATTGATGATGCAATAATTGGCAAGGGTTCTTGATGAATTATGTTCTATGATCCTAGTAACTTGGGACGTTGACCTTATTAATTATTTACATAAGCAGTAGGATACAGACTATCCATCACCACAGGAACATCATTTCCTGTTGGAAATCATCCGATGAAATATATCTAGCAATTATTTACAGTGGGTTCCACTTTCAAGTGTGAAAATGTCAACAAAAGATAAGGTCTGAGTGTTGGAATTAATGTTCGCAAATGCATTTGTTCACCTGACTTCAATATGAGATAGGTGTCTCAATATGAAATATATTATTGTACATATTAATGTTATTATAATATTTAGAAAGATTGGAATAAATGTTAGTCAAAAGGACATTGTATATTAATGAAAGTCCAATGGGCCACTGCTCATACCTGAAATGATAATGGTCAATTTCAATGGACCCATTTTTAGATAATGCATTTGTGACTTTTATTGGAATATGTTACCATCACAATGTTAAAATGTAGCAATATCAAGTAAAAGAGGAGTAGAATGCAGTAAATAACATACAATTGCTTTGGTTTTCTGGGATGATTGTATGATTAATTTGTAAAGTTAATACCGTCTTGAATTGATCATAGTAAATGTGAAAGCTGTTTTTCTAGAGATGTTCATTATAATAGCAATGCTGATGAATTATGCATTTTGGCTTTTTCAGGAGAGCCCACTTGAGACATTGTTTGGAGAAGTTGAAAGATATGGTGCCTTTGGGAGCAGATTCATCCAGGCATACAACATTAGGGCTTCTTACCAAAGCAAGGGGATTTATCAGGGCAAGTTTATTTTAAAACTACATTACTTTTATTCTTAAGATATGGTATTCTAGAACACAGTGGTAGTCTTGTGTTTAGTGCAGCTGTCAATCTGGTTCATGGACATAGTGTGGGTTCAAGCCTGTCATGGTGAGGTTGTAAACCTAGGCATGTGTCTCCTTCATAATATCATATTGCCAAATGTAGTATTTGACAGGAGTTCGAATATTTCTGGGTTGCTTATTAATAATACCATAGTATATATTTCATTGTAAATGTAATTGCTATTTGTAGAGTCTCAAATGGTGTTGGTATAAAACCATCTTGAAAGGGTGAAACACGCAATCAAATTAAACAACTTTGTTATTATAAAAGAAATTATACTTTTGACTGAATAATGGAATTGTTTTTAGTATATTATGAATATCAGAATGTGACCTTTGTTGAATTTGAAAGTTTTCCAATGTTATAACTGGTTGATCATGTATTATTATGATTCTAAGACCAACAACAGTATTATCAAGAAGTATTTCATCTAACTCTGGCCAATATCAAGTTGCGTTGCTTGGGATTCATGCCTTTGTTGACCTTTTACACTGAACATCTGTTTCTCAGTGGTTGTAAACAATGAGTGTTGTTGCAGTTATCTCCCTTAGCCCAGTATGGCAGTGATAGCAGCTGCAGTATGAATGTGTATCAACTTCATTATTCATAGTCCCTTTCATACACATTTCTTCTAGTTGATTGTCAACACATTTTACACATTTAATAATTTACATTATTTTAATCGCGCAATAAAAAAAACCCAATGTACATCTATTTAAATTAAAAAGAAAATGTGTTTATTTTTTTTCCTTCTATGTTGCAGGTGTTGGAAGATAAAAATAGGAAACACTATTCCCTGAAGGAACAACTTCGTCGTGAACACCGACACTTACAGAGAAAATTGGATACACTAACAGTTGGAATGTACCGGGTTAAACAAGAACGGAGTATTAGTGAATGTAGCACGTCAACAAACTCAACTACCTCAACTTCAGAATCTGGTAAATATCTCTGCATGGCTGTCAGATATTTATTTATATATTCGATCCTTTTGTATTTTAGCAAAATGAAATTTCAGGCTCACACACATTTCATACTTGTTACATTTTCACGTTACATTTCATTTTCATTATTTATTTTATTTTATTTTTAAAAAGGGAAAAATATATCATCCTAATTGACATGCATTTCCTACTCATTAAATTTTCAACGTTCTATTTACACAATTTATTAAATAAAATAAAAGCTTAGAATACAATTTATTAAATAAAAGTAAAACAAATATAAGATACATAGCATCCTATTTAATGTTATCTAATTATCCAGTGAAAATATGTCACTATTACCAAAGCGAGAACTATATTTTTATCACAATATTGCAAAATTATTCATGTATTTTTTTTTTTAATGTGATAAATATTATTTAATTGAATTTTTTTTTTCAGATGAAGTGGACATCTTGGGTGATAACAGTGGTCAGAGTGATACGGATGACCATAGCAGCATAGGCAGTGGTGGCAGCGATGGCTACAGTGTGGATAGCAAATATTTTAGTTATATGGACGATTCACCGTACTCAGAGTCCGTTTGATGGTCCTTCGCTGCAGTCGGACAGCACATTGTTTTTAAATGGGTAGTGCTGCGGTTATAGCATAATGAGAAGCAGATTGTCGTTGTTTATTCCATGAGGTCTGTTGTGATCAATATGCTGAGAAACACACAAAAATATATATTATAGAAGGAAGAAAGGCAACTGACTACCGTTTACTGAACAGTTCAGTTTTAATGATACAAGGTCATCCAATGAGTACAGACATTTTCTTTTTGGAAGCAATAGTGAAGTCTATTGACATTTTTAAATTTGATTTTATTCTTCATTTATTGCTGTTACAAAATTTTTTTGTTGAGTTCGGGGGAGATGGTCCTTTCCCCCTCCCAGTTGTCACCTCTCGTCCCGAAAATTTGTGTAGGTTCCATCATCCCATGGCAGCAAGGGTTGAGGTTGACATAACAGTAGCAACACTTGTTTAAGCTATATTATTATTTTTCTTGCCGGTGTAGGCAAGGAAGACCACGCCATACTACATCAATAAAAATGTCTAGGGGGAGGGGGGTGGAGGGTGGTGTTCTTTGCCAGGAGAGAGTGAATGAAAATACTTTTATCATACGCATATATCATCAAGACCTTCCTCTATGTCTCTCGAGAGTGGATTATTGTATCAATACTTTCACCGTACCATTGGTTGCTAGGACAATGTTGTGCAGCAGCCTGAATACGTCGTTGATGTACAATTTGGACTTTTAACGAAAAAAAAGAGAAAAGAATTGTGCATGATAACTGTTAATTTTGGACTAACCCTCTCTTATGAATTTTTCTGCTCGTGTGTCATAGTGTTTCTATAGAAAAAAACAACAACATACAAACAAATGTGCAAGTATCAAAAAGGATAATCTTCCAGGAATGATACGTGTCTAGTCTGTGGTGGCTAGTGCTTTATCGTACGTACGGTCCGGATACCACCGGTTGTTTTTTAAATCTCTGAGCCGAGGATGAGCTTTTCAGACTTCTTCCATTGCAATCATGGTACTATCTGTGATACTAAGCTGAAATGTGATTGGTTGGAAGAAGAAAGTGTCATCGTCATCATCGTCGTTGGTCCAATGTGGCTGGCGACTGATCGATTGACTGAGCGAGCGAGTTGGCAGATGGTTATAAAACAAACGGCAGATGGATAAAGGTGTGTACCGACGATTCGAAGATGGCTGATTCACGATGCGAAGTGTGTCCAAACCGACATCCGAGCGAGGAGTGCACAATATACCTCGGGAGGGGCAGACTGTGTGATCTGACCTGACTGGCCGGTGATTTTACTGGCAGTAGGATCTATACTAATATATATTGAAAAATCCATGCAATATCCCTGCCCCCCCCCATGACTGGACACAGCATTGGAGTACATGTATACCATCCCCAGCCTAGAGATGTACAATGTGAACTGGAATGGTTGGCTTTTTGTTTGCAATATAGAGATATGGCAGTTTACATGCCATGGAAACCTATTTGCATATATTCTCAGGAAAAAAAAGTAAAAACCATGTGTAGGTTTTTCACTAAAAAATTCTCAATATAAAGTAAATGTCTTATTACGTGTATTTAATGACGAATCTTTGCCTTTCAGCAGCTATATTTTTTTATAAAATATAACCCAAATTACAATTTAAGTGGTATCTAGATATTTTCTCATTTTAATTTCTTCTATCTGATTGTACAATTTAGAAATATCCATAATGAAATTTAGCATATGCAAAATTAACACATTGAACCACAACTATTTATGTTCCAACACAATAGTGTTTGATCAGTAGTTACCAGCCATGTTTGTTTATTTAAGGGAGTAAATCTAAACTTGTTGAACATATTTGTAAAAAAATGAACTATTTATCTGTTATGTTAATAATTGATGGCCTGTCGAAGAAAGAATCTACTGGGTTCTTGGCAAGCCCAAAGACGAACCATGCACATGTAAGACAAAAAGAATTTCAGCTAGCATGTCACTTGACATATCTGAATGAGATTATATAAATTTATGGCAAATGTCTTGCCCTATTATTAACATGTCTACAAAATCTCTACTCTCCTTGATGTTCTCTCTCTATCTCTCTCCCTTCCCTCTCTCTTGCCCTGTGACGATCCATCTCCTTGTGTTCTGTATGTTCTGTTGTGAAGTTATGTAGTATAGTATCATTTAAACATGCCCTCATTCTTGTCAAAAGCTGGTTTTTATTTTTCAAAAGAAATACGTTTTTTTCCCCCCCCGTTAATCTCCAGTATGATCCAACAATGGGGAAACGAAAGTCTTACATATTGCTTACATTTTTAATTAATTTATTTTTTAATGAAAATCGACTATTTATACCAGTAATCAACCAATCCATGTCTTCACTTGAAATGATTGGGGAAGAAAATGTACTGGCTACATTAGTTTTCTCCTCACAATTTGTGCTTTTCTTTTTCTTTCCTGCTTTTGACAAAAATGATCGCCAAAATATATGTTTAGTTCAGTGAACTATATTCCTTTGCAATGAGGGGTTCTCTTGTGGATCTATGGCATGCTTGATAAACAACTGACCCTGACAGTATGTATCATTGTGTGACTGCTGTTTATGACAAAGGATGCGAGAGTGAGAGAGTGATTGTGTGTATATATGGTTGTTATTGTTATTATGAAGTACTTAATTGAGAATGCTGCGCGTGGTATGTATTTACGACCATGTACACAAAATAAACTATTAGTTATCATGATGACCAGTGTAATTTAACTCATCAAAAGGAAGGAAGGAAGAAACAAAAGAAAGAAAAAAGCAGAGAAAACTTAAGTAAGCTGTGATTAGTTTGCGTAGAAGATTTGGACTGTTTTTTTCTTTCTGATTTCATCTGCAGGATCTACTGTTCGTTTCATTTTTTGCTTGTGATATTTCTCTGCCTTAGTTTTCAATTGCCATGGTTATTGGCAGAATATCTCTTTTAACCAAGACAGTCATACAGTACTGTCTGCTAATAATAGTGCTTCTGTTGCCAAATACAAAGAAATCTGTTGACTAATACTAGAGATGTTTTGTTTTAAAAAAAAACACATTAAGTTTGCTTTATTTATGTGTTTGGAGTACTTTTTCTATTGTCTTAAGTTTTGTTCTTCCAGTATCCAAACTGGCATACAAGCTCAAATAAAATTGACAAAACAGTATTTTTCAATATCTGATAAAGCACAACCGAAGTTGATCAAAGACTGTTAAATGGCATATTGTGAAGTGGGAGATCTCATATTTTCAGAAATGCCCACATTCACTTCAAAATTAATTGAGCTGTATGATAACTAGAACACTTACTTTGGATTTATCTTCAAGTATACACTGAAAAGAAAAAATGTTACGCATATTCTACTATAGTTTCTGTGAAATTCTATTTTATGTATGTAGGTGATACATGTTTTTGTTAAGTTTGGGAAGTCCTGTGCATAGTCCAAATCTTGATGCAAAAAAAACAAAACAATGGAAAGTGAACAATTGTCCCATTATTCACCGGTGCTTTGAAAGATCAAATGTTTTCTATTTGTATCAATGACTTGCTGATACTTATTCCATAAAACATGAGGAGCGAAAGGGATAACACTATACCATCCCAACCATACAAGGCTATTTGTGAGTGCTATAAAGAGGAATAGGGGCTCAAAAGTCCATTCCCAGATTGTGAATAATAATACAAATTGTACATCACTGATACTGAAAACTTTGCTGTTTGTGTTAAAAAACACTGGCATGTTAAAAAAAAGTTCAACCATTTGTACATGTATCATGCATGTTTCTAATGTATTTCAACAAAACAAGTGTCAAACTTTTAGACAGGAAGAGTTGATAATGTTGTTGAGCCAGCACCAGATTTCTGGCTGTAGTAGAACCCTAGACATTTTTGTGTACATAAAACAATTAATTTTATTGTTTCAACTTCTCATTTTGAGGAATAAAAATCTTAATCAACATGAAAATGTGAGTTTACTTTATTGCATGGATACCAAATGTGAATACAACTGTGATTCTTCAAGGAAACAACCAAGGATAACATATTCAGAATTTTAAAAAGAATTCCATTGCTGAATTGGGAGGATTTTTACAAATTTGACTGAAGAAATGTTGGATCAATACAAGGATATACACATACAATATACACACAGACAAGTCCCTTCTTGTAGCAGTGATTGTGTCAACTTGTAGTAGAACAAACAGCCATGTCTAGTTCATGGACAACAATTCAGTGCTCTGGATGTTGCACTAAACTGACCAAGCCGTAATTATTTCATGCTTGACTTGTGCATTTCTCATCTGACAATGTGATGATCCACCTCGATTTATCTTGGCATTTTGATTAATTTCTGAAGGAAAGTGTTACTTTTATTAATTTTTTTCCCCACTAGAATTCTTCAAATTCATGCGTTTCTTTTTTAAAAAGCTCTTGTTAATGAGAAAGTGAAATATTAATTTATTAGTGTTCAACATTCGATTTAATATATAATAAACAGCCAAGGACACAATGCTGGTATCTATTTATCTTTTTTTCTTTTTCAAATGTGGTTTGAGTCGCTTTCAAGATTATTTCACTTATATCACGACATGTCAGTTTAGAGCAGGAGGAAACCTGCAACATCCGTAGCGTTGAATGTTGCAGTAAACCTGTGAGCACTGGCTGGTACTGACAAGACCAAGGATGATAACTGCATTGCCACTCTACAG
>JAUTBT010054540.1:0-15472 GCA_032361225.1 Lepetodrilus schrolli | reverse complement strand
CAAAGCCTCGGATTTAATAACTTTCACAACTCGTGTTGATATATTTGATATTCCAAGACACTTGGGTGAGATTCTCTATGTATTATGGAAAATGAAATATTGATGGTTTCTATTTAATTGAAATTTGATGAAAAATATTCTATTAATGTTTGGCAGGCTAATGCGCGACATGCTCTGCAATGTAAATATGAATTTTATTAATTGTAAAATCATACCCACCTGCTTACAGATATAGATCACTATAACTGTCTCCCAGTCTCGCATCTAACTCACGTAAATTCAGAGATGGACAGATCAAGTATAGCCACAGAAGCTCATTAATTAATAGAAAGGATTTTTCTACAGAAACATATCAAAACAGCGGAAAAAACAATGGCGTGCACGTCTATATGGTCCGTCAATATTAGTTGCATTAGCGAAACCCGCCGCTACACGAATTTCACAAGATATCATTAAATCAACGACTGGATATGGGATAGGTGGGTGTTTTCTGTCTGATGTCGTTATAAACATCTCCAGTACGTCTGTGCATTGCTTACAGTACCGATATATGTGTATTCCCATTAGGTCTGGTAATTACGAAAACATAGTTAAGTATACCGAATTATATCTCACTGGCCTATCAATACCATACAGAGTACTGAGAAAAAGCCAAGGGAAAATGCATGGTATCTGATTTCGGTCATTAAACGTTGGTCCTGTTGTATTTGGACAGGTCGTGGACATATCACAACAGCATGACAACACGAGATCTCGAGAATACTAGATCACGAAATGCGATACGCGATACGCGATAGAGGCCTCCTTTTTTTCATCGCATCATACTGTCGTGTTATCGCCTTGGTATGTCGTAATGTGTTATCACCTTGTCTCGTCTACGATCACGTGTCCAACGACCAGTTCAAATGCACGTGCTAGAGCTACAGAAATGGCCGATGGCCGATGCTAATATATAATAATACTTGTCTAAGACTAATCTACACTCATCTGGTATGGAAAACCATTCAATGCCAATATTGGTTGCTTCATTTTAATAGCTGTCTTGAGATTATAATTGCGCTATGTTTTTAATATCTCACATTGCTTAGTACTCTTGAATATTGACACGAGTATAAATAATAGTTAAATACATACCCACGTATGTCTACAGTTAGTAAAATTACAAAGGTTGTATTTCTTATCCGTTTTTGAACAGCGGGGGTGTATATTTAAAGACCGCCTAAGACATCTTCCTATCTGATCACGACATAAGCCAGAATTCTAGGTGGTTTAGATATATAGATATACTCGATGGTTTCCAATTCTTAATATCCTGTGTTCTATCTGTCTGGGGCAACATAATCTTCTGACGAACTCTCTTCTCTCCAGAGTCCAGAGTTGAAGTCCACAATTGAGTATCCTCACTGACTCATTATATTGGCATGATGAGAGCCAATCCCTCCTTATATCGTCGTTATAATGTCATTACCTCATATAGGCGAATATCTATAGAGAACAGAGCATCAATACACTTTACAATGTTAGATGTTGTTCGTTAAAATGTTAATATTCATTCTTCAGGGAACGTACAACAAATCTAAAGGTGCCTTTTGTGCCTACCTGGGTATCCTTTCCTACAGCCGAGTGAGTGAGTTTAACGTCGCTGCGGGAATCTCCTAAAGCTCTCGTATTCACTAATACCCTGTTCGCATACACAACAATTGCAAGGGGTGTAAATTTGCATATATGTAAATATACATATGTACGTAAAAGTACATTTGCTATGCGTTCGCATATCATTTAAGCAAGGTGAGTAGGTATGCAAACATTCCGAACAACCTCAAGGAACTTCCATACCTAGTAATTATTTGGTGGAGAGTACTGCGAATGTCAAAGGGAAGGTAACTACATTAACTACCTGTATACTCTTTTCCATATAAGTTTACATTGCCGATGGGTGTCAAGCATCTTTACTCTACCGTGGGCAGTGAGCACATTTTTGAAGATAGAAAAGCGATGATAAGTATGCCAAATGAATGCACTTTGCATTATTATCTCAAATTATGTCAAAAGCTACCATGAGTAGCTGTGATTGAATGCATTAAAACCTGTCAAACTGAATACGCACACGTATTCATTTGCTGTTATACGTTCGCATGACACCATTTACATTCAGGGCAAATTTACACATGAGCAAAAATACATGTGTATGACCTCCAGACCACATGCAAATTTACTCCTGGTGTAAATTTGCATAGGTGTGTAAATGCGTTCGCATGACATGTGTATATTCACCCATATATGCATTTTTACACACCTATGCAAAAGCGTGTATGAGAACGGGGTATAAGATGCAACAGCTATCTAGCAGTTAATCATCGAAATACCGAGTGTAGATAAATGCGAGTGGGTGGTGCTCTCTTACGTTAGCGATCGCTTCGTGAAAGTGGTCCTTGCATTACAGCTAACTACGACTTCAGTAACGCTACTGTCGTTTTGTGCAAGGTCACGAATTATATTTATCGCACTATAAGTACTGATTTGATTTTTTTCTTTTAAAAATAATTAATTATACATGTCACATCTGAGCAATGTCCTATGTTCATCACAAATAAAAACAAATGTCTGTATTCCTGACATTAACATATTAATATTGCATTATTTCCAACAACTTCTAGTATACCTTAACATGTTTTTTTCTACTCACTAAATGACACGTTATAACGTGTTGCTAGTCATAAAACTGACATGTGTCAGTTTCTATTATTACCAAATATTGGTACCGTAGAATTTTAATATTTCAAGCAAAATTACACATTGCATAAGCCGTGTTCACACTTGCGTCATAAACCGGTTTGAAACGGATTTAAACCGACTTGACTGACTCGATCCGAATTAACTGTTCACACTACAGGCATTTCAAACCACTTTCAAACCAGTTTCTCACACCACATCTTAATCCGAGAGAGAGAGAGAGAGAGAGAGAGAGAGAGAGAGACAGACGCGTGCACATAAGTTCGCCTTTAAAATGTTTTCACGTGAAAGTTGCTAATTCCCCAATTCGAACTGAGTAATTCGATTTGAAGGTGGTGTTAGTGTGAAGACATCTATAGTGTTTTACTATTTCTAGCAATTCACTATCATGTTATAACTCCAAGTAACGACTCCACATCAACAATACGATCCGTTCATGCTATATATTATGTAATATGATGTTACATGTCTTTGGTTACATACCGTTGGTGTTTTTTTTTTAGAATAGCTGTCTCTGTATGTCTTAACGTTTCTGAACACCGACACCTTAATTAATTATCATGCCATTATTTCCAGAAATGACAGCTTCGCATGACATCATTTCCATCGATTTGTGGTGTCGCATAAAATGCACATACGGTTCGGTAATTCTTGGCTCACGTGTATGTCATTTAAAATTAAACAACCGCATCATTGTTTTGTATACAATATTCGTTTCCGTGGCATGCACTAATGGACACGTGACGTGTTAATGAGATATGCACTGTTCTTGTCAGTGTATACATGCGTATCTTCTACACACATTAAGGACAGCGGTTGGCTGGTTTGTTGATTGCTAGTACGTATTGAGTGTTTTGATCGATTTTTGTCCGATCTTGTTTGGTTACTATAGTAAGTTCTATGTAATGTAATACAAGGACATATCGACTTTGGCATTGTGAGGGGACCAGAACGTAACGGCCATATTAAATTTCGAAAAACAAAAAGGGAAACGACCGCCTGGAAACGTCTAGTGTGATGATGTAAGTCAAACAGACATCGATTCAGTTGAAAGAAACACGTTTATTGTTAATGGATATGACAGTCATTTATTATTCATTTAGATTTTGACGGAAACTGTATAACTCACCTTCAGACATGCACGATGTCTCAAAATATAATCAACAAACATAATTAAGGGCCGGCAGATATTTTGTGGGGGAAGCTATCTACCAAATTTCAGAATTCGGCTTGAGGAATCTGGTGCCATTCTTGTTCCAGTGTGTCTGAAAGTTCTAAAAAATCTTAAAAAAAAGCTACTGACCCTTAATTAATTTTGAGTATAAATAGGATTGGGTAAAAGCAATACAACTTGTTTAATTCGTTGTTGATTTGTTTATAGGCTGGTACAGGAGTAAATGTTAGTATAATGCTTGTGATTATATATAATATGTACTTCATTTTAAAGAAATTGAAATTATCACAATTCACGTTATGATAGGCTTGTGTAGGTACGGTGAATAACCCTACACCATTGTTAGTCATTACCAAATAAATCGCACAGACAATTGAAACAGTATTGCGCAGAGACGCAATGAATGTAATTCCTTAATAATAATTAATAATAATAATAATAATGCAATGTGAACATTTATATTACGCCAAGGCTCACAGCGCTACATTATTACCCCGGTCATTGGATATGTGTGCACTCAATTTCCTACTCAACTCCCTGGGGAGTATGTGAATATGATTGTAAGAATATGTTTTATCTGGAAACTAACAATTGAAAAATGTATACTGCATATTGATCTATGTCACAGTTTGCTTCTGTAATATTATATATCCAGTGATGTTTTATTAATCGTTCGTTTTGGTAACGACAAACCCCTCATGCTTTTCTTTCAATTCAGACAATGTAATCAGATTAGAAAAACAACATAGTTCTTTGGAGTTTTGAAAAGATCTAGAACATGATGAGATTATTAAGCAGCACTCGTTATCGTCTATATATACTCGTGTTGGTGAGTGCTGTTAAACGTTATATATGTTCTGATACATTCAGTCAATATATGGTATGCTGGTTGATATAATACAGAATACGTGTATCACCTCTAAACATTTCGTGCATGTTTTAATTGCCTATCTATACAGTCTGCATGGGGCAAGTGGTAGCGCAATGGTAGAACGTTTGACTTCGGAGCCAAATGCCCCCGAATCAAATTCCGTTTACCTTTCTGACGCGACGATGATAGGATGCGATGTCTGTAGAGTGACAATGCAGTTATTATCATCCTTATTATCAGTCAGTACCAGCCGGTGTTCGCAAGTTTACTGAAACGTTTAGCGCGACGGATGTTGCGGGTTTTCTCCTGCCCTAAACTGACAAGCCGTGATATGAATGGAAGAATCTTGAAAGCGGCTCTAAACCTCAATTAAAAAAAGCCCAAAGGTAACGGAATCTGGAGTGTGTTCGTTGTGACTTGGTTATCGGACATTTACCTCATATGGATTCATTAACCTCCAACAATGTTCATGTTTCTAGGCTGAATTTCTGCTGAAAAAAAATAAGACACGTAATGACAAAAAGTTGGGAAATAATGTGGTTACGCTGACCTTATTTGATATTTGGCGTACAAAAACTGTATCATTTCACATTTAAACATCATACCTAACTTTTACTGGGAGACTCTAAGCATTTTAATGGTATTATATTTTCTCTCTCTCCTCTTTTCTCTCAATGAATATTCTCTCTCTCTCCGTAGCGCTGAATGTTGCAGTAAACCTGCAAGCATCGGCTGGTACTGACAAGACAAAGGATGATTACTGCATTGTCACTATACAGACCGCGCATCCTACCAATATCGGGTCAGAAAGGTTACTTTCGCGAACATTGATGCCGGCCCCCGGGGCGAGATTTGAACCTGGAACCTTTGGCTCCGAAGTCCAACGCTTATCATTCATGTATTTGCACCTTTGGTCGATACTGATCAAGATATACATTACTTAACTCTCATTCAGTTTGCCGTTACCTGATAATGTCCTGATTATGTACAGAATGAGTTGGTGTAACACGTCTATTATTGAGAAATGGTTACCGTAACGGCATATATTGGCCCAAGGGTCGTTGGTGAACGTTATGAAAGATAAGTATGATTCACTGATCAATATATACTGATATGTACATGATGAGCTGATATGTACATTACTTGCGTCTTTATTTGCATACAAACATATGTGCATAATAATTATTAAGTGAACAGGATATTTACGTCTCATTTACCCAAAGTATGCATGGAACACAGTATGTGGCGAGTTTTTCGTAAATACATACGTACAGTATAGAATATTTAGGAAATCATTATACAACATCTATTTGAATAGCAATAACAGCATTTACAGTAATAATTTGTCTAATTTTTTCATCTACCTAAAATATTTTGAGTAAGATGTGTTTATCACTTCGAAATGTATCTATTATATACAGCATACAAGATAGTAAATAGTTACTATATTACTCAGATACTAGTACATATACATACAGTATACGATTGTGGAAACTATCTTTGGCCCTAAAAGGGATTAACTAAGTTGTATCATATCAATCACTCATTCTGGATGGTGTATTTTTTTAACCTCGCTTAGTTGTAGGTTGATGCTGGATTTTTTTAAAGTAAAATATTCATGTATTCACTATACGTCTAGATAAGTTATCGCATATCATTGCATCCGATATGTGAAGTTGACATTTTGAATTGCTAGGAATAGACGTTCCAGTAATACAGATTTGGAACTATCTACTCACATATGGATGTTCCTGTTTGAAAACAAACAAAAAAACAAGCATTCAAGTGAATTTTGACATTACTCCTATGTGTTTGAGTAGTTCGCACGTTCTGTTAATATAGGCTAAATGTGTATAGGAGCCATTCTGCAGAGACAAAAGATGATTACTATAGCATGAAACGTGAATGAACGGATTAATTTTGGCGAAAGAAACACATAATCCTCTAGTTATAGAGCTGATTAAAGATTACTTTTACCGTTATGACTTTCTCTGTTCTGGTCTGTGCAGCTTCTTCCTTCACCGTCGTAATAATATAATAATGTCAAACCTCATATTTCTGATAATATTAACAGCTAAATTATTGAAAGTATGGATCATTTGCAATCTTACACCAACTATTAATATTCTTAATATAAATAGATATGGGTATTTCAATTATTTACTTGTTTGTTTTCTGTTGTTTTGGGATTGTTGTTTTTGCGGGCATTCACTATTTTTTTTGGTAAAAGATGCTGTCTACAATTGTTTTTAATTTATTAGTTGAAGAGGCAATTTTTCAAAAAATGTAAAACAAATTATTTTTTTAATCAGAAAAGCAATGACCCTAACGTTGTTGACTATATGTATTAACCTCCAAAGACTGTTCTTTGTGAAAGATTATATTGCAATTTTCAACCTCGTGTTCGTGTTAAGGTCGATGCTACCAAGGTGGATTATATACCATCCTCTGCCCCACATGGTGACCTCTTGAACTTTCTATGATGAGTAGTACGGTACGAGCTGTCGGTAGAGGGTGATGCTAGGCATACGTGTCGTGTAGCTTTAATCTATCATCAATTTAGCAAGTCTAATATATATGGGTCATTTTTAAACATATCCGGTTTAACGATTCTGGTGATAACCTACACGGAGACGTGCGTGGCTGTTGTTTTATTTACGTACCTTACGTTGTATCGCGATCTTTAACGTATGAATCATGTTGAACATGAACATGATTCATCTCTGAATCGAACAGAAATTTAAGCACACGATCAGTATTATCGGTGTATTAAGATTTTCTCTGGAGTTTAGTCTAGTACTCGTGTTTGGCTATCACCGGAACTTGGAAGATTCTGGGAAATTGATGGAAATTCTAAAAATAGACATGAACTACTAACGGGCCCAATTCCGTCTGTCTTCTGCACACGTCTCCCATCCTCCGTCTGATTTGTCCTCCGCCATCAGTGATTGCGTAAGCTTGTCGTTATTAGTTTATTCGAGGAGATCAAGCTCTTTGAAATAGTGGTGGTGGAGTTAAAGCATTGACTGCTGTCACAGGAGTTTACCTGTTCCATCAGGTGTGCTGAAAGTGTCGTCTCACCTAGATTAGATATACCTACTTTGAGACAAATTGCCTACCACGTTCACTGATTTCTAAATCCGAGATGGAACAACGGACGTTCCTTTGAGCTGTGCGAAGTGTTGGGAGTACTCCGAACAGACAATTGTGTTAATGGAACGTCTCGCACACTGCGCGGTCTGTACTCGCAGGCGAGGTAATGCAGACCGCACAGGAAAAGGACAGTGACGTCACCACATCTAAGGCAACTCTTTGCCGCCATCTTGCTTGTGCGAGACGTGTGTTCCTTTCGCTCAGTACACCGCATTGGAGTGACGTCACCTATCTGTTTGTCGCTTCGCACACCTCAAAGGAACGGGGCCAATCTGTCCATAATCAATATTGATTTGACTTGAAGCGGAAAAGCAATTCTTAAAATAACGTTAAAAAAAATAAACAGAAACAGAGACTGATCATGCAGACAGTATTCCTGTGTATTCTGAGATACATTGAGTCACCGGTTTTCGGTCACTTAACAAATTATTGTTCGTAGCATGCGATCGACGTTCATAATCTAGTATTAGTTGTCACTTCTCTTTATTTTACGTTTGTTGTAGTATTCATTATCTACACAAAGAGATTATGTCCTGCATAAATATACTTCGGCTATAGTAACGTCGCCTATTTACAGTCATGAAGAAAACAAAATGTCATGGTTGTAACTACGATAGTGTCCCCTTTCTGTGGTAGCTATATTAGTCATAATCTAAAAACAATTATATAAATGACTATAAAATAACTAGTTTAACATGGTCAATGATTTGAAATTTCAATTTAATGTTACCATTTATATGATAAAACAGCTACGGATTGCCCCAACTTAGTTTCCATAAATTAATAAATTGACAAGCATCACTGTAATTATTAGTTATTACGCTTAGAGTTATATGCCCTTGACCGGAAGCACAATATCTAGAGCAGAGAGTAAACGTGAAACCTGTATGTGTAAGGAAGGTAATGAATAAATGTCCCGTTGGAAACATAACACAACAATCACGTCACTAAGTTTATTTAAATATGACAGTAGATATGTAAATATAGGTGACGGCAAGATTTAATTGAATGATTATGCAATGAGTTTATGATTTTGTTCATTTAAGCATTGTAAAATTATTGCATTAGTGAAAGAGCATACAAGAAAAAACGAACATATGCATATGAATAGCATGAACTTACAGTTTTTAACTTGAAATGACATATTATTAGAAAAGAAACATAAAGGGTATGGTCCTGTTATCGTGACATCATATCTTGTTTTTGCACGCGATAATTCAATCTCAAAATGGCTGACTGTAAATAGGAGTCGACCAGAATTGGGTGAGCGAACGATAGCATTCTGAAGCGGACATATGAAGCAATTCATAATTATCATTAAAGCATATAAGTCACCCACCGATCCATAAGTAAATACCAAAGTAGGAAACTACACGTGGAAGAGTTAGCTTTCACTTTACGAGATGAAGCAAATATTTTCTTACAGATATTAATTCCTCAGACACTGCTAAAATGCACGCCTCTAATTATAGTCTGTGGAATGGGATAATAGTTAATGAATTATCTGTGCGCAACGTATTGACGTAATACATATTATAGGAATATTGATTGCAATTGCAATTAGCTGTCCGTGATACTACCGAATTCGATAATGATATACATACAGTGCATATATGCTTAGGTTTCTGAAACGATCAAAGTGTTCTTTGTCTTGTCGACATTATGTCATTTTATCATCACCCAATACTGTCTTTTCGCAGTAGATATCGCTTTCAAATAACAAGCGATATCTACAGCAATTCTGTAGTTTATTTGATTGTTTATTTGATTGTTCTACCATTGTGATGTCATGCTGTAGATATCGCTTGACACAAGTAATTGATTGTTCAACCATTGGGATGTCATCGCTACAATTGTGATGTCATAGCATCCCTATGATGTCACAGTGCAAATGCACAGCAGCCCAAAGATTTGACTTCACAGTAAAATCTTTATGATGTGACATTTTTCTTCTTTAATTGGCTTAAAATGATATTTGGTGATAAATAGAATCTCACCCTCGTGTCTTGGAATATAAAATATATCAAGACGAGTTGTGAAAGTTATTCAATCCTCGGCAAAGCCTCTGATTTAATAACTTTCACAACTCGTGTTGATATATTTGATATTCCAAGACACTTGGGTGAGATTCTCTATATTCAACATATGTGGTGGATTTCTACTGTGGAATATCTATTCCGTAATCAACAGTGTTGATTTTGTCAAAAGTGATATTCGACGATTGTGACGTCGTAGGCAAACAATCACTTTAACGTCATGATTTTGACGTCATAGGCGGACGAATGCTCAACATATTCAACGAATGCTCTCTATATCAAAACGTTTTTCTGCAGTTTTCCCTGTTTTATTCCAATAAAATGATTATGTTGAATAATTAGAATAACCCACTCGATACGAGTGATTCCGGAAAATATGTCCCTCGTGAAATTAATAATGTGGTGGCACATGGTCCCGTGGTTAAAGTGAAGCACGTTCGAGCTTGGCTGGTTCGTGGATGGGTGACTGAGAACCTGATCGTATCTAGGATTCGTTCCTGCCTCACACTGAATCACAGGTGTCACCTTGGGCAAATGGCTTATTTCGATAATGCCTGTTCACCCAGCAGAGAATGGGTACCTGGAAGGATGAGATGGACATTTGAATGATAACCTTGTAGCGCCTTGAATGGCAGCTTGGGTTGTATGATCCCCAGGGAATTGAGAAGGAGATTGAATGTGCACAGATCCATTGACCGGGGTAATAATGTGCTTTGAGCATGCATTAGCATGGAGTCATGCGCTATATAATTGGCCTATTAATTAATTAATTAACAACTATCTGACTTTAAAGTTGCAAGTTCAGATATACTGCCATCAAAAATTAAGTGAACGTATAATTATAATATATTTTTTCGTTCAAAAGCGACATCACTACCACTGGTACACAAACCAAAGAGGCACATGCAAGCAAGTGCAGGATTGGGTAATGCCCATGAATGTTCTCGCATGTGTTTTAAATTTCATTACAATTACTTAACTTAGTTTTGACATATACTGTGTCTGCATTTGAAAGTAGCATATCAATATCATCGTTGCCTTAAATTCTGACGGTAGTATATATCAAAGATGATTTTTAAAATTTTGTATTTTGTATTAATCCAGAAATATGATTTTTCCTAATTAACATGATTAATTACACCTACCCTCTGACAATGGTGAGCACCATTCTAATAATTATGCAATTTTTTTTGGAGTAGATTCCCTCCCAATGTGCCTTAATCCTTCGTGCTCACAATAATATATTTAGAACAGGACACTGTTGTCACTGGCGATTCAACATCATATGACTTGTAGATATTTTTCAATATCTTCCCCCAATTAGTACTGGTACTATTATGTAGAGAGAAAAACAATATTTAAGTGTATTATTCAACATATGTGATGGATTTCTACTGTGGAATACTAGTAACTTTTTGATAATCAACAGTGTTGATTTTGTCAAAAGTGATATTTGACGATTGTGACGTCATAGGCAGACAATGACTTTGACGTAATTACTTTGACGTCACGAAAAGTGTTCAACAGTTCACTATTTCAAGACAATTTTCAGCAGTTTTCCATGTTTTATTCCAATAAGCTGATTATGTTGAATAATTAGAATAACACACTCGATACAAGAAATTCACTCACATCAAGTGGGTTTTCTTTAATAAGATTACGTATTTGAAATAATACAGATTGCATTACTTGCTTTGACAGAGTGTGAAATAGTCTGATAATTGAGTCAAGGAAGCATTCTGAGATCTGTAACAGATACTATTGGATGTCTAATCCCGCTATACATGCTATACACACCTCAGTTATCATATATGTATAAAAAACAACGCAGCAACTTATGAAAGAGGAATGCAGTCACACAGAAAGCAGATATGATCACCAAGATTAACACCAAATATTCTAGAGAAGATGGACACCAAGATTAACACTAAATGTACTGCAGAAGATGGTCACTGATATTAATCCCATGCATTCTGCAGAAGATGAATGCTGAATTCTGCAGTAGTTTATCACCTAGATTAACACTGCAAATTTTGTAGATGATGATTGCCAAGATTAACCCCAAATCTTCTCAGCAAACAGCAAACTGAACGCTCATCATGGATCTCTACAGAGACATCACTGAGGGATGATGGACATTATGGAAACCCTAGGGACTGACAGGGAGCTTCCAGAGAGGTTTCCCCAGGGAGATCAAATTAAGGGGATGAACTGTGACGTCCTCGGGGATACAATGTACCTGTTGTTGCTACTGATAGTAAAGATTATTTTATAATATTATAATAAAACTATATAAATAACTGGGTGACTATGCTAGAGTGACTCTGTAATATTGAGGGGATAGACTAGTGTGATAGGTTCACAGGATACAAAGTGTCTATTGTTGCATGTAACCTGGTGTCCAACGATTCAATACCTGGTTCTGTGGCGCATGGAATTTGGGAGATTCACACCTTATGATTGAATGCCATTATGTAGGCTTTTCTTCTCCATATATTAACCTGAATATGTGACACTTGCAGTCCATATTCAATCTATGTGTGGTCCATTTTCAGTGTTCAGTCCATGTTTATCTACTTACAGTCCATGTCCAGTCCATTTGCACTCAATGTACAGTCTTTCCAAGTTAAGTGCAGTGTATGTTAGTCCATGTGCAGACCATTTCAGTCCATTTTCAGTCCATAAGTCCATATCTGTCCATGTGCACTCAATTTGCTGTCATTGACAGTCTAAATCCTCTATATCCTCCATGACAGTCCATGTGTAGGCTATGTTAGTACATTCTCTGTCCATCAGTCCATATCTGTCCATGTGCACTCAATGTGCATTCTTATGGACAGTCTAGATAACATACATGTGATATGTATCAAGTACACATTATATTGTTATCAGCTTCAACTACACATTACATTGTTATCAGCATCAAGTACACACTACATTGTTATCAGCATCAAGTACACATTACATTGTTATCAGCATCAAGTACACATTACATTGTTATCAGCGTCAAGTACACATTACATTGTTATCAGCGTCAAGTACACATTACATTGTTATCAGCATCAAGTACACATTACATTGTTATCAGCATCAAGTACACATTACATTGTTATCAGCGTCATTGTGTGAAGAAGAAAGCAGTGATTATTGCATGTATGTTATGCACCTACTGATGGTAACAAATACACCATCTGACCTGCTTTTATTAGCATTTCATCAGCCGAATTGCACAAACATCCCTCACTGAACTGTTCTATCAAGGACGTTTTTTTAGAGCGTGACAAATCTTTTATATTTTTGTGTTGCCTTATGGAATAGATGGTATCGTGCAGTAAATAGAACTGTAGTAGATGACCGTGACTGACATTAGTTTGCTTATCATGATATATATTATACCCATGTTAAAACCATTGGAAATAATCATATATATATACAGTGATCGATGGGTCGAGATAAGGATGAGTATGAAGTCCAAGGATGGGTAAATGCGTACATGGGTTGACAGTAAGGATTGCCCGCCTGCTTGGAACAGGTATTATACATGGGCAGACAAGTGAAATAGCCCAGATTAACCAGCCATTTGGCTGCAGGACAAGTAGTTTCATGTCTTGACAGGACTAGTGCCTCAACAAGTTAATGTAGAGCCCTGGAGTATTGTGCTATGGGTATGGGATGAATGAGTGAGTTGTATATTGTGGGATGTAGGGTATGAGTTATATTTCATTGGCTATAGGAGTTATTTACTGTACATTATTGATTGTGGGTTATAAATGTAAAGATTTGGTGCTGTTGTGTAGATAATGGGCGATATATGTATACTGGGTGGTTTTTAGGTGGTTGTTTGTGGGCGTGGATTGTAATGCATTTGTTCATCATATAATGTTACTAGTATTACAATTTGAGTTTGTTAAAGTGATGGGTGCGTCTTGTGGGTTTGGGGTTGTATAGTGGGCTATGTGGATTTTAGCTTGTGGGTGTGCGTAGTGGGTATGATTTTTATACTGCAGTTGTAGGTTCTGAGTGGGTGTGAGATATATACTGTGGGTTGTGGGTTAATTGTAGGTTATGTGCATGGATTTTTATTGTGATTTGTTGGTGTTTTAATTTCAGTAATTAATTTTGAGTGGATGTAAGATATCACACATACACACCTCTCCCAAATCCAATTCAAATATCCAGTCCAAAAAATATCAAATAACACATGTCATCTCCATGTCAGGAGAACTCAATATATCTCATGAATAGATTCTATAAGTGTTTCGCTGGTCATGTGCAGTGAATATATAATAATTACTTGACATTCATCACGCGATCCATAGGTAGTCACGGAATCGATGAAGCCTGACTTTTTTTCGACAGGCTTGGCTGGTTAGCAGGCAGGTATAGCGATAGTTATGTCTTTGAAAACCAGTCGACATTGCATGTGGTTCTTATTGGACATCAATTATTAAATGTAAGCAATCAGGTGGGAGATAGGAAATCAATTATCTCCAAGATTGTTAAGTACAATATTGACAAATAAATACCCACAATGGCTGAGGCTAAATGAATCAAGTAGATATTGACATAAATATGTATTGGCAAGTTATACAATTGAGTACTAGTACTCTAGCTTTGATATATTAATATATTTT
This sequence comes from Lepetodrilus schrolli, assembly GCA_032361225.1. NCBI lineage: Eukaryota > Metazoa > Mollusca > Gastropoda > Lepetellida > Lepetodrilidae > Lepetodrilus > Lepetodrilus schrolli. The sequence goes on along the minus strand of JAUTBT010054540.1, from coordinate 871 downwards.
TATGGTATTCTGTGATGTGTTGTTTCACAATATGTCTTGATCGCTGCTTTACAGTGGAAAGTAGTGATATAAACAAAGTCATGGAATTCATTTTATAATATATTTATCTTGCATAGTATCATTAAAGGTTCAATTTTAATAAAAATATTATTTGACATAATTAAATGTGAATTTATTTTAATAAATCGTCAGCACTTTTTAAAAACTTAAATAATCAGCAATTTATTTTTAGTCACTCCAATTAATTCCCCAAGCTATGCTAATTTGCGATACTTTTGTACTGTTACCTCCAGCTGGTATTTGCATGCATTGCATCCAATGGCAAACCTGTGTACAGTCCTGGGCAAACATGTCGTATTTGAACTAATGGTTGGGTCCACGCTGCAGGAATCTTGTGTGTACTTATTTCACTTACATTCCAGCCATGACCCAGACACGTTGCAATACAGAGACACCCCTTTCATGAAGCTCCTGTATTCACTAGGAGACCATAACACTCTTATAAGTGGGTCTCGATTGCTATATAATACCATGTCGCATATGAGAGAGTTATGGTCTCATAGTGGATATGAGAGGGTTATGGTCTTGTAGTTGATGAAATAGGGTTATGGTCCTGTAGTGGATGAAATAGGGTTATGGTCTTGTAGTGGATGAAATAGGGTTATGGTCCTGTAGTGGATGCAATAGGGTTATGGCCTTGTAGTGGATGAAATATGGTTATGGTCTTGTAGTGGATGAAATAGGGTTATGGCCCTGTAGTGGATGAAATAGGGTTATGGTCCTGTAGTGGATGCAATAGGGTTATGGTCTTGTAGTGGATGAAATAGGGTTATGGTCCTGTAGTGGATGCAATAGGGTTATGGCCTTGTAG
>JAUTBT010054529.1:0-15472 GCA_032361225.1 Lepetodrilus schrolli | reverse complement strand
AGGAGAGAGAGAGAAGGAGAGAGAGAGAGAGAGAGAGAGAGAGAGAGAGAGAGAGTAACCTTGGAACTTATCCAAGTGTTTAAAAATAAATTCTCTTGAGGCACATCACAGCTACAGATAAAGTAGTCTTATGGAAATAGCTGTGCCGAATGTGAACTGTTGAGATAAATTTGGAAATAAATGGGATAAATGCAGTCAGTATGGATATCTGTAGACGTGTAGGTGGAACTTGGTGCTTCAAATAAAACTTGCATCTTGGTTTGTTTCTCCTACTCTGCAATGCATACATCTAATTATCGGTACCCCTGTTAAAATGCCCAGCAGTTCAGTTAGCTATAGTACCATACTTTATTATTAAAATTAAAGTTAATCCATATTTTATTGCTAAAAAAAATCATGTTAGTACATATTTCGTTGTTAACCCTCTGGCTGCCAAACCCGTACATATACGGGTGACGTGATTGACAGTCTGCCGCTTGCCCATTTCAATCCACGAAAATGGGAATTTTGAGGCTATACATTCATATATAATGAATGTTTTGTGTTAGAACACTCTAGCCTTTACATACAGTAGTCTATTTAGCTACTATAGCTGATGCAGTGCATTTCTATCTAAGACATCTCTTCCATTATATATATATATATTTGTTTAAAGTGCATTTTATCTAACATATCTTCAATTTTTAACTTTAAAAAAGAGTTATTATTCATTGTACGAAGTGCCAATGAAGACAGGACAATGTAAGACTGCCATATACAAATATTAGTACAAACCGTTCAAAGACGTACACCGCTCAAACCAACCCATGCATTGAAGCATGAGTCTGAGAACTAAATTCTCTGGAGTGGAAATGATTGACATTTGTGATGGGTACAATCGTTGTGGTTGTACCCACTTTGAAATTGGTTGTACACAATGCTCGGTATGTGCCCCACCATCTCTATCTTGATAGTCCATTCCAGAAAATACACGTATACCTTTTATTCTCCATAAAATACAGTATATACTCGCGTTGAAAGCTTTGTGAAAGTTTGTAGATTGAAAGGATGATTATTGTAAGTCTATGATCTCAATAATGACTTCCAAATTGTCAGTATTATTATCTTGAAATCTACTTGGTGCACATCATTCTAGCATGGGGATATTATAAAGTGGGTTGAAAGACTTTGACGGGATGGAATGTGTGGATTGGAATTTTGAAGAATTGAATTAATTTTACGATATGTGATGAAAGTAATGAAATTCTCAAGTGATCATATAATTTATTTCTATTTCGATACTTACTCCAAATTCTAACATAGTAGCATGTAAGATAAAATGCGCTGCCTGTATTTTATTACACATTACACAACATTACACACACACACACACACACACACACACACACACACACACACACACACACACACACACACACACACATATACATACATACATGTTTTGTATGTCTCATTAAAAAGAAAACCTACTTGTTATGCTTTCAAGAAAAGCTTTTATCTTGTTGTGAATAAAGCGTTTTTTTAAGTGTTATATTTGAAGATTGTAAGTTTCTTGAAAAATATATTAAATGTTGGCTGCAACTATGGCAATTGTTGGTTGTTTAATAGACTATATTTGTTTATACCTTGCACTGTATTATCACTTTCTGATAGAAAACTCATAGAAAACTTTATGTATCTTCTGATAAATATGCAAAGTAATTTCAGAATAAAATGCTTATGTGTTTGTATTTGGCAAACTTTGTGTATGTGTCCTGACTAGTGATGATATGATAGATTGGACTGATTTACAATATGGCATAAAATACCCAGTTCACAATTTTACAACATAACATAAATGTTCTAATTTACAATATGGCATAAAATACCCAGTTCACAATTTTACAACATAACGTAAATGTTCTGATTTACAATATTGCCTAAATGCATGATTCACAATTTTATAATACACTGTCAAATACACAATTCACTTCTCTGTGATTCAACAAATGACAAGAGCATTCAACGAATCATCATATAAAATCTACGTAGCAATTCATATTGTACGAGAGCTTTCATAAATGCCGCAATCTTGTAATTTGTCTACAGTATTACAACACTTATCACGAAAATGATAATTGAAAAATTAAGACTTTCTCTAGGCTATTGCGTGAATTATATTATTCTTCTTAATTGTTTACACCCAGTTTAACTATGACATGTGACCCATTTGACTTTCATGTATGATTGACACTATTTTATTATTACTTCTGCACTGGTACTGTTGAATGCTTTCAGTATATATATTATATATCTGCCTCTCGTTTTGCTATCATCCATAGGATGTACATGTGTTTCTATTGTTGGAAGGTGTATATATAAGGTTGTAACAGTAGTTAGAACACTACCCATGCAGAGTATAGCACAAATACATGTACATTCGTATGCACAGTATTATTATAGTAGACTTAGTGTATGCTGAGGAATTTGAGATATTTTCAATACCAAAATATTAAACAATATGTGTTGCTGAATATTGTTCTTTGATACAAAGCATAACATGTATGATGATTTTCTTTAAGATGCAGACATATCTATTAACAATCATTAGAAAAAAGGTAACTGAATTTTAGACATGTGACTTCATGTTCATTTAGAATGTCAATAAATTATATAGATAGTTTAAGACACTATGGTTTATTTTAAATCAACTGTTTATCACTGGAGTTTGTATAATCATGCATTCAATAGTATTAATAGTATACCAGTAGATGTATTCTTTACTATATTTTAAAAAAAAGATTAATAAAACAATAATTATGTTTGGATTATATATGGATCTTGCACTTTTAAAAATGTTCATCATTTGGCAGCCACATTGAAAGCAGCGTGATGAAGCTAGACCTTTACCATTTGGATGTAATTAATACTAACATCTTTATTTGTGCTTTGCATATTAAACTTTTCATTCAAATGAAGAATCAACGAAGCATGGTAAAATTAAACGGAAATTGGTATTTTATGACAACTTCATGTGCAGCCATTAAAATACCATGTTATCGAAACTTTGTTACTTTATTGTTTTATCTGATATAAGTAAGAGTCAATCTCAGCTATTATTAGTATACAGAATTTAACATGTCACATATCGTTGCCTGATATAATGTCTCGTTAACTTTTCATTTCATGCTTGTAATTATTTATTAATATTTATTAAGTAATTGTAATGTATTTGTGCTTATGAACCAGTCAGCTGGCAATGTCACACCCAGCATCTGTTAAGTATCTCATCCTCGCACCCCAGCGGTACTTAATTCCATTCAGGACTCACATATCTAAAGAGAACAATGATAAAATATATTTCTTTTGATAGATTTTTACAGCAAATTCATCGGGAAAATTATTTCATTAGTTGTCTGTTTGTGTGCCAAGGGTACTTCATGAAGTGAGTACTGAACGAAATTAAGTACCCCTGGCGTGCGAGGATGTGAAGTATCTATGCAGAGGGCGATGTAGCAGTAAACAGTTATATTACAATTCATATAAGAATGCCCAGAAACTGCAAATGTAAACACTAATTAGGATGATCCAACTCCTGCTACACAGTTACGTTCTATGTATGTTTAATGTCGTATACATTTTCACTGTCTGCCACTGTTTGTTAATATTCTGATAATCTGTCCTATCATTTTCTGACGAAATGATGTATATATGATGTATAGTGCTTGGTGTTGGCACTTCAGAACGAAATATACGTACATTAAAAACTGGACACACGCCCCCCGCCCGCCCCTTTAAACTTTTTTATTTTAAAGCTTTATTTTATTAAATGGATGGCTATTATTATGAAGTACAGCGGTGGTCCAGTGGTTTGTTTTTGCTGGACAATCCTTGCAGCAAGTCGCGGTTTGAACCCAGACTGATATCAGCTGATAACAACGACCGAGGAAGCCCGCAACATCCGTAGCGCTGAGAATGTTGCAGTAAACCTACGAGCACATGGAGGTACTGACAGAATAAAAGTAATAACTTTTTAAAATAATTATAATAACTGTATTGCCAAGGTCCAGACATCCTTTATTGGACGTGCATATAAATGTATAGCTTATTGGTATAATGATCACAGGTAATTCAAGTATTGCACTTTACATGATTAAACATAGATTTATCGACACACGGGTGGTTACTATATATTATATGATTTACATGTAACGGCTTTTGCATTGCGAAATGTGTTAAATTTATACGTACATAGTATACAGCGCAACAATGTCTTTTTAAGAAAATGTATCTAGATAATAGTTTCACAGAAAGGCAAAAGTTGAGTATATCTAGAATACATTCGATATTTGTCTCGAAGAATGTGTGTCTCGAAGAAACACCAGTTGTTTGAGACACGATTTAGAATTATGTAGAAAATGGAAAATGATATGGATATACAGACTGGAATATTGGACCTGCGGGAATCACGTCCATAGGGAGTTAGTTCCCTTACTCTACAAAAGTAGGAACATTTGATTGCCCACAAAACATGCCTAAGTTTTTAACCAGATGTTTTCTACATCTATACAATAAATCATCCATTTTGAGTTATTCGTTGGCATCGAGACCATATCAAACAGTGAAGATTTAGAAATTGGAACGACAGACTTGCATTTTCGAATGGCGGTGTTTATATACACCGGTAATAGATCTAAAGCCTGCTATAATTAACACGACAATGTGTGATAACACATTGTCTATTGGGGGCTTTAATCGACGTTTCGCCGAGTAATCGAAGGATGTGGAAAATCCAAACAATATTGCAATATCATAATGTGTAGCAAGTTCTTATCTTCTCTTAAAAAAATAAAACATTGATCAATGGGTCGCCTCAATGAATGAGAAGCTGCCTCGATTGTTCTAACGTAGGCTATACTGAGTAAATGGATTCAAAGTGTATGCTAGTTATGTCCAGATTTCAAATTAAACCAAAACATTAAAACCACATCCTGTGATTAATGCTTAGATCAAGATTTTGGATTAAAAAATGGCATTAAAACTACAACGTACCTGTGATTAATTTAAATAGTAAATAGTACGTAATAATAATGGCTAAAGTAGTGCTTGCATAAAACACATTGTTTTAAATTAAAATCTATGAACGAAAATGTACTATAAAAGAAATACAAGCATAAACACATGGCATACAGCATCAGCACGGCCATAGTCTCGGAGGGTGAAAAGTAAATAATGTATATACTAGTATAACATATTGCTTGGTATTGTTTATATGAAAGGAGCCACTGGAATTCTTTACCCACTTGTTCTCCAGAAATCTAGACTTACTTATCTAGGGGGATATTTTGAATACAAGTATAAGTGCTTTTTGTATGCCTCAATCTCATTCATTCAGTTAATTTCCCAGAACGAGGTCGTGATGGTTGACCTGGTATGCACGAGTAGCGATGTCCTTGTGAAACCAGTCAGATAGATGTTTCGCAGTATGTTACAGTTTTGGGCGGCTGTACCGGATCGTATGGCCTGCATACTTTCTGACCTACTGACACAGTAGCCGCTTCCGTATTATACGAACAGTGAACTTCGACCCGTGCACTTCGAATACCGTCATCGTGCTTAGTTTTCAAATCGCAAATACCTGACGCCCCATTGAAGCATTAGGTATGCGTTTTAGCTCTCTTCCTGTTGAATTAGGCATAGGTACTGCTCTTAAGGACATCTCCGCTTGCCTCCAGCATGGAAAGAGTTAACGTATACTATTGCGTATAGAATACTAGTACCCATTTTGTCATCTTTTCCGCTTGTCAAAAGACGTAAGCGGATGTCGTACGAACAAGTTAGGGTATGGTTTCATGACGCTCTCGTATCCACTAAAGATATCATTCACAACGGTCAACGCTCTCGTGTAACTTCTTCCCTGATCATGATATATGTATTACGACAACGTGCATGGTCTCGTAATTAGTTTATACGTAGTACGAGAGCAAGGTAAAAACGATGCCCAGATTATTACATTTTGAGGATGGAATTGATCTATAACTTGTATGTTTCAATGATGTCTACACATGGACATGGACGGACCTCTTAACATGGTTTTAGCAAGTTTTAAAATATTTTTCAAAAGTACCAGAAATAGGGATCGAATATATATTCATTATATACTATTATTATACATGTTTTCGGTTCGTTGCATCTTGAATGATCGATCAGTAACGTGTTGTTATTTTTGGGGGTTTGTTTGCAAAAGTACGAATAAATTTACTCCAGTTTTAATCCAATGAGTTAATTTGATTATGGTAGAAACTATAGTAGGCCTATACAATGGTGAATTGGATACACATTCTCAATTCTAACTATATAAATATTTTATATTTTAAAACATTACTATTAATACTATTGTGTTACTATATAGATATATATCATACAATATTATTATTGACATGTGGTAGTTCTCCCCTATAGCTATATGACGTCAAGAATACGCCTTTAAAAAAGAACTTGTTATGATAATAATATTATTAAAATGCAATATAATACCACAAGAACAGAATGTTCAAAATGATATATTTAATTAATTATATGTCACTCAAAACACAAACAAATGTATTCTTCTCTACATTGCTTCCTTGTGACATCGAGTTGTCAACAAGTTAATTAAATAATTAATTGTGACAGAAGTTGCTAGGCGCACATTCTTAAATTAGGCTATAGGTGTTCCTTTGCTATTCAAATACCCAGGTATCTCGTATATAGGACACACCGGGATCAGCTGAGAAATACTTCCTGATCTGTAGTACAAAGTCAAAGATCATACATGATCAGACTTTATCACACCCTTTTTTTATAATACACAGCCATCGTGATACCCCAGACATAATATAGTTTAATTGAATTTACTTTCAAAATTTACTTCTACAAATTACCGACGTTATTGAAATACTGACTGGTATGCCAAATATTCATTGATAAACAATACATACAACACGGTTGCATATTCAAGTCAAATTGTACTTTGGCTATATAGAAGCAATATAGTCTGAAGTAATTGCGTGACACAATAAAGCACGACTGTCCAAGATGGTCGGTGAGATCCAACCAACTCTTCAGACTGGAAACACTTACATTTGTGACAGGATATATAATATAGTACATAATAGTGCATATGAAACGCCTGGTAATATATGAGCTGTGGATCAGGACGAATGCAGAATAACGACCACAAAGGAATCGGTGCCAGTTCTATATTTAATATGATTGCAGAGACAGCAGTTTTTCAAATACACGGCATAATAATAATGTATAATGTATGTATAAGATATACTTGCGATTTGGACATAATTCCTACATCCAAAGTTATCTAAAATACTGTTATCACACTCGACAAGGACACTGTAGTTGTAGGAGACATCTATAGTATATGAATATTTCGATAGGTATCTATACTTTCATTTAATATTCTACCAATCATACTTCTTCTTAATTTTTATTTTCGCGTGTAATGTTGACCTTCGGATGGCCTTTGATATAAATAGAGTGGAGTATATATATATGGGTATAGCTGTGTAAACATTTTATGTCAACTTCTCTGGTCATACCGTATCTCATATTATTCAGTGTTAAAATTATTCATGATGTCGATTCTCGTATACCTATATTCTCATTCTTTTGCTGCTTTTTAAAATTTATTTTATATATAAATATGAAGCATATATATATATATATATATATATATACTACCGTGTATACTATATATTCCCAAAGAGTTCTTGAAGACATTGATCACATAGATCACATAGATTCTTAAATTCTGTAATTCCTAATGAGATCGATTGTAACATGTATATTGAATGTAGTCTCAGAAGATATTTGAATATATTGACGACATCTGTACTTATACAGGTACAGCTGTATACGGTTATTGCCACATTATTGTTGGTCCTACTAATGACATGGAGACTATTGTTGAAGCCTATGATTAAGTAGATTATTCTACATGTATACTGTATATCTATATTTCATATATGTATATAGGCATTCTGTAAAACAGGTATAGCTTCTATTGCATTCTCAAAGTATTGTTCAACAAAGTGTCATTGTATAAAATTCTACATTGTCTTTTCTTTGTTTTGATTATCAAGGCATCTAAAACAAATTTTCTTTAATATACATCGGTGTGAAACTATATCGTAGTCTACACTAACACGATAATATATTATCAGAACCATCTAGAAACCATACGATGTGTCATACGGTAAAACTGCGACACAATAAACCGCTTGGAGAGAGTCAGTCAGTCAGTCAGTCAGTCTCTTTATGATCTACGAGTTTGTCATAACTAAGTGACAATGGAATCCTTTGGACCTTTGTCTCCAGGGCCTTGTGTTTTTCTGTGATTCAGACTTTCGCGACCAAACCTCAATGCATCTGCGCAGTACGTAAGAATAACGGCAACCGTCGTTGATTGGCTAACGCCACCACAGTAGACATTATCCTGATGAGGTTTGGCCTAAAAATATCTGTCAGGATTTCTATCGATTGATAGTTCAGGACTAACTATACGCTGTGAGGGTTGGGGAGTCTTCATGTACGCATGGCGCCGTAGAGTATGATGTCAATAACCTTTAGTTGGGGCAATAGCGTAGCGCGCCTTGACCATTGCTGAAGACATTGTTATTGTTACGTATGACGAACTGCGACAGTGTCACATATTACATTCATGTTGTCATTGTACACTGGACGCCTTAAAAAGCTATAGAAAAGCACAGAACACTGAATATGTATGTTGTTCTGTTGACTTTTTTGGAGTGACACAGATTCAATGCCGAAATTGGGTCGCCGTTGTTACTGCAGCCTACGTAGACAATTTGTGGTTGACCCACATTTAGGCTTAGGGGATTTGCATATGAGATCAGTAACGTTGTAACAGCATACGTGTCTACATAGGTTGGGATTTGTAAAGACGTTTTAGCTGAATCATTTTTAGTATTATTTTTAATCAGCTGCCAGAACATAATGCAAATAAGTAAGATGTCAAAAGTACAATTGTACCTGAATAAATTAAAGGTGGTAAACATACTATATATATATACTGCCTGTAGACCATTAATGTTGATCTGTGTGAGATGTATAAGTTGAGATGCTGTTAATTATTGAGCAATCCTACAATTGGTGATTTGCATCAACAACGTATTTGGGTCGGTACGATTGAAAAATCGTTGGCACCATCTTTGATTGGGTCTGAGCATTAATATTGCATCTGAGGTTTCAACGAAGTTCAAGAATTGAAGACGGGTTGGAACGAGGACTAATTATAATTAAATTGTCTGACTACAAGTGATGTCACTTACAAAAGTAAATACAGAAACTCTTAATTACCACAGATTACAGGATTCCAAGTTTACAGGCATGCTGACCTTACCTACTAAATTTACCTGACAAACAACGTGTCTACTAAACACTAACTATTCTCCATTACTACTTAAATTGTAGAAGTACATCAAGGAAGGCCTATCATTATTTTAACTTATGCTAAATATACAACCATGTATACTGTATGTTCTATACCTATATCTGTATCTGTATATTATTACTAATCTGTATCATGCTACATGATTTATGAGAATACATTCTGTTCTGTTCTGTTGCCAATATCCACAGGCCAATTATTCTTTTTCTATACATTCTTTACATTCTATACATTATATTATGTAGTGATAATGTTTGAAATAAAAAATAAATTTAAAATAATAAACAGACCCATTTTTTTTAAAAATGTAAATAAGGCACGTTTAATTAAGACACATTTGATTTTAGTGCCATAAATGTTGAAATTCTTGTTCAGTTGTAATGAAAACTAACAATTTGAAATGTACCATAAGCTAGAAGACAGAAGAATATTTATGAAATAGTTTTACTGACAATAACAAACGCACAGAAAGTCCTAGAGAATTTGACAAGTCGTATGAATAGAGTTTTGAAAGTTAGTAGAAGTGATGAGCTTCTGTTTGGTCTTTATATACACTTTAATATATACGATGCCGTATTTGTTGTAAGTTGCAACAGATAATGTTGCAAGAAATTACACAGCATTTAATAAGCATACACTTGACATCAGTTTTCAGCAAATGCCAAGTGCATGGTTCGTCTATAAAACTGTTATGATTTACTTACAATAACTTTTTTGAGAAATGCTGGAGATTTCTGACGTTCTTAAGATGACACATGTCAAACGGACAACTTGACGTACATGACATATTAACAAGTAATTGGCCAACAACATCCGAGCAAGCTAAATTTCCTAGTATTCATGTGATATTTGGTTAAGTTGTTTTGATGCTCTAGGAGTAGTGTAATATTAATAGGAAAGATTGACAGCACTCTGAAAGGTTAGAACCTGTTTACCATCGTCTTAGTAGGCGGTGATATGACGTATTTCTTAACCATTGCTAATTGATCAAATGACACCGACTTCAAGCAGACATACTGTAACTTAGGATGTACGGCGAGTGCCAGGTGAAATGGCAAGTCCACATATAAACATGTACTATATAGCTAGTAGTAAACATAATGGTACTCTTAACATTCTATATGGTTCGTCATTTTGGGATAGAGACATTTTCGAGACTATTTCCATCACTACACGGCTTGTCAGCGTAATGCAGAAGGAAACCCGTGGAAAGTATGATGCTGATGAACCAAGGATGTCAAATGGACCACAGTGAAGACATTTCACGGCACTAAAGACATTTCCTCCTATCGTGATCGCGCCGGAAGTTACTTCCCGGTCATCTGGGGGCGTTCGAATCGTGGATCTACGTTCCGACGATTCACTACTGCGCTCCTAACCGTGAACTGGGTGGAATTAATTGTTAACAATATATTCGAGTTTCGTAGAAAAGGTTTAACTCGTCGATCATCAGTGGAAATGCGTATGTAATTGCATTGAACACTAAATCTGTGCAAATCATTCCCAATGGTATGAAAACACTGTTCCCATCAATGATGTTTTTTTAAGTGGATCCTATTTTCTCAATAACATATGTTATCATTCAACATCCCGCCTGCACTATTAACTCTTAAGGATTCTAGGAATACCTAGTCAATGATTCCCTCCAATAGAGGTTTACTAAACACGTAGACAGAGGTATCATGGCTAATGGGTTCAAGTACAAGTAGGACTTCTGTTAAATCCATCGGAAGCAGGAACTCATCGTTAATTAAAACACTATTTTTGTTCGGAACTACAAATATGACTGGAATGAATGCTGAAACAAAAGGAGTGGTAGATAGTCTATTTTCATAGACTCAGTATTGTCATAGTGTTGTCATAGACTCAGTGTAGTTTGTCTGGCCAATGTGATGATCAACATACGATTTTGTTAATACGTTCATGTCATAATCATGGAAACGGTATTGATACTCAGCATTATGCGTCATCATCATGAAAGACACTCAATACACTATTGTGGATAAACATTGATTCCACTTAATGCAGAAATGGTGACTGTACTACAACGCATATGCGGTCGCATGGCAACTATATTTGCTGCAGCGTATGAGTTGAATAAGAAGTGCAATCCAAATAAATGCATGATAATTTTAATTGTTTTCTGGCACCATGCCTTGTTTTATTAAAGTTCAAATGGACTAAAATGCCGTGCCATAAAACCTTTCATCTGCATAATTATTTTGACAAAACTTTTATTTTATTTATAGTTAACATTCCCCTTTCCTTTATTATCTTTGCCTCTAGCAATAATGTACACGAGTGACTTACTGACTAGTGATTAAAGGGCAGTCTTATTAAAGAAAGATCCCGTCACCCTTCTTTGAGAGTGTCAAGATATTAGACAATGGTGTAGTCTCTTTTTTAATATAAAAAACCAATATGCCATACCACTATGTTTAAATAATTTGTTTTCCTTTGAAGCTATGCGTGCATCTGTAAAAGAAGATGATGACGCTACTTTTTTTCACCACGGTGTGTTCGATTTCATTTCAGGTATTGAGTTCACTGAAATACAACAACGTTAATCTCGGCAGTTGAAGATGGCGACAGGAGATGGAAACGGTACGCAAATCTTCAACTTCAGTCCAACAGTGGAAGTGAGCTATCTCCCTGACAATGCTACGACGTCAAGCAGAGCGGTTTACACACGAAGATTCAATCCACCGGACCCGCTTATGGTTGGAATATTCAACTTCAGTTACTATTGTTACCCGTTCCTGTTGACAGTAGGGTCCATAAGTAACGTCTTGGCCTACTTCGTGTTCTCCCACACTCGACTCAGAAAGGTGTCTTCCATCAATTACTTGGCAGCCGTTGCCGTGGTTGACACCGGTTTCCTGTGGACATTCTTCCTCACGCCGTTGTACGGATTTTACAAAGTGCCTATCATAGTGCAGGATGGCCTCTGTCAGTTCATGACGTTCCTTAATTACATTTTCACCTTCCTGTCTGTGTGGTACATGGTCGCCATGGTGGTGGATACGTTCATTGGGGTCTACTGGCCTCTGAAGAAGACCATAATGTGTACGCCGTTCAGAGCCAAGCTGGTAATGTCCTTCATGGCGGTCATGTCCATTGCCTGTTACTCGTACATCGTGTACTTCTTCGGTCCAGACACCATCCACCACGTCCTGAGGTGTATGCCATGGAAGGAACTCAGAAGACATTTCCACAACCTCAGCAAGATCGACACCTTTGTCGTCGCACTACTTCCGTACATCGCAATCATAGTTCTTACTCTGCTTATCGTCATCAGAGGCTATGAATATTACCGAATTTCCGCAACAATTGAAATCTGGCCGGTGCGATCTGAAAGCACTAGCTCAATTTCGTCAGTTCGTGTGACACATATTTTGTTTCCGGTTATTATCCTGACTGTAGCGTGTAATGTCCCTGTAATGATATTACGTGCCGTCATGACACTGGGAACCGTTAGGATTCCATCGCTAGCGAAATGGAACCAGTTGTTTTACATTTTCTACATATTCAGCTTTGCCGTAAAGTTTTTTGTGTATGTGCTATTTTCACGAAGCTTCCGCAGAAGAACTAAAGAAATACTTAATTCTGGATTGAATCGAGCTAAAGATGCTTTTAGCCGCATATATTCTCCATATCGGTCCCACCCGCAAGGAATAGACTTAGAATCGATGTCAAGACCCATCAATGTTCGTGCGAAGCTCATGGAATCTGATATTTAGTTGATCATGGTCCTTGTTTTTTTTGATAATGCTATCAAAATATATTTCTGGTATTTGTTAGCTGTTATTATCCATTAATGTGCCTTGTCAATTATGTTGTTAAGTAGATATCCATAGAAATGTCGATGGCGTGCGTATTATTTTCGCGTTTCCTTGATGATTAACAGTTTATAGCTCGTTTAATTCCAGGTTAGCCTATCCATTTAAAATGAATATTGATCTCAGTAGATGAATGCAGGTATTTTTCTTGGAAGATGTCATCTCGTGTCTTGAAAAACAATTAGTTGAGATGGCCAATGTCTAACATATCCTTTGAATGAGCTCTACAGCTTTAATTACTGCCCGATCACATTTTGGCGCATCGTTATTTCCTTCAGACAAATTACACTTTCTAAATGTCTCAGTATTGTTCAGATATTGAGCTTTTAAATTTAAGGAATCGGAGACATTCCATAGCAAATGAAGTTGTATATATGTACAACTGTATTCGTCATATAGTTCCAACCCTAAAGATCCGTGAAATCGAGTCAACATTGCGCGGCCAAATAGCCTTGATTTCATTGCAGACAATAGAAAAGTAAGAACACAAGCACATGAGAAATACACATGCTGTTTGATTAAATATATTCGGGGATCCGGGGTCATTCACTAGAGAGGATATTGGTTTCATGCGGGCAGACAATTGATTGATATTCATTATTTGAATTCTGGAATTTTCTGAATGGTATGCATTATGCAGTACATGAGCTTTGTCAAACGAGAACTCGAGCACTTTGATATGTCGATGCATATATGTCTGTATGCACATGTGTATGTGTGTATGTTTGAATGTGTGGCTCAACATGTCAGATCAAGGCTGGCGGGTGAAAGGAACTATTAATAATGTCAATGCATATTTAACAACGACTAATGCATGTACTATTTTGTACATTATGCCAGCTATTATATACGGTGAAAATTAGTGAAAATACGAGATATACACTTAAATACACCTAGATATTCAACTAAAATTTATTGAAGTAAATCATGGCATAATATAATACATGTCATAACTTCCTACTTCGTTTATAACACCTAAAATTATGTTCATTGGTCAGCCAATTATCTTTTATCTCAATCTTCTCACGCTGTTCTTTAGACTTCTAAAAGAAATTCATATCGATTTATCTTGGACTTCGTTTTTTAAATGCTAGAAATTTGCATAATATATTTTTCTGGAAGATATTTGTATAGTATACAGTCGGATGCCATGATATAATTTACATACATTGAATCAGTTAAAATCATCACTGGATCAGAAACGATTTTCTATTTTGCTATTTTGTACATTTGAACCAGCTGTAGAACGATGGTCTGTATTAATCCGCAGCTGCCATCGATATTTCACTGCAGCTCTGGAGAGTTCTGCTCATTTTCAATGTTCTGTCGTCGTCGGATAAAGCTATTAACACACTCGCGTGTGTGCTATATTTATTTTACCTCGTACCATAACAAATATATTTCTCCTCATTATAACTCTGTATATATTAATGTTTTATATACTGTAAATCATTAATCATTAAAATATTGCGACACACATGCCGTAAACATGAATATGCCGAACCACATTCTGTATACTGTATACTGAGACCTGAACGTACACTGAGATCTGCTGACAAATTTCAGCTAGTGGTACCATCAACCCGCAGGGCTGCGTACTGTGACAGCACTTCCGGGAAAGCAGGCGCTGTCCTGTGGAATGCTTTGTCATCTGAATTTCTGATGACGTCAATACTTTCAAATCCATGCTGAAAACCATCCTTTTCAAAAGAGCATATGGCAGAGCGCTCTTGAGCAGGGACTATATCTGGATAAGTAGCGCTATATAAATACATAATTTATTATTATATTATTATTTATCACCCAATACTAGCTCCCACAGGAGATAACGTCAGAAGGACACCAATGTTATTCTACTGTAGATAACATTTTACAACTTCACTGATTGGTCAGGAATTACAAATTTGCATAGTTATTCTACTGCTGACAAGAATTCTACCAGTCATGATGTCATTAACATCCAATCGACAGCCATTCCCGTCCGTGATGTGTATGTTTTGTCAATTTCTTCCATCAATTGTCACCATAGTGGGTACATATGAAGACTGTTCTGTTGGGTAACTGGGCAACTGAGGTACAATATTTATACCTTACATGTGAGCATATTGCTCTAGCTACATTACTGGGTGATAAATAGAATCTCAACCTCGTGTCTTTTGATATCAATGTTATCCTACTCGTTGATAAA
>JAUTBT010054518.1:0-15473 GCA_032361225.1 Lepetodrilus schrolli | reverse complement strand
TTATGTAAAATAATGAAAGGTAGGTCCGGGGAAAAACATGGTCGATCGCATTTAATTGTTGTCGCATTTATGTCTTACAGCTTGAGGTCGCATTAAATTAGTGACGCATTAATTTCCTGATTTACAGTAATTATATTATAGATGGTTTAAAATGAAAAGCAGGAAGAAAAAACATGCCGGTTTAAAATGAAAAGCAGGAAGAAAAAACATGCCAAAATATTTTATTAAAATTGATGTAGGTGATAGAATACAGAGAATGATTATAATAATTATTGATAAAAATGGAATTAAAAAGTGTGAACACTACAGTTACAAGAGACGTAATGAATTTGCGTTTGTTTTCTTGTAGCCTGCATAGCTCGTGCTGTAAAGCATAAGATTTACAATCAGAAATATGTCAAGATGTTTTATAATATGGAAGTAATGCTTGTTTGAAAAGTACAAGTCAAAAACACTTGTTAATGTTAAAACACAGATGCTCTTTTTGTCCATTGAAAATCACTCCATTATTTCTAATAATGAAAATTAAATTCAGCATTATCACTGTATTCCATCCAATGTACACAATTTTGGTTTTAAATCGTCCATCTTCAGCTGTAAACAATTGTTTTTTGTTAAATAGAAATCCTGACAGAACTGGTCGTATGTTGTGTAAGTTTTTGTAGGTTTCCAAGAACTGTCATGCTCAGGTAGGAAATAGTCTTGTGCCTTCAGATACAACGGTTCTGGCGACATTGGCACATGCATGTTGTATGCGTGAAGCATCATGCGCGGCGTCTCGGAGTCGGTGCGGTTGCTGTACATGTAGTCGCCAATAATGCGGTGGCCAATGTGGCAGCAGTGTACACGCAGTTGGTGTTGGCGTCCTGAAACAGATTCACAGGCACACTTAATGCTCGAGCTAGTGTGTCATATTGATTTTATGATACAAGTTCCTTCAAAGCTAATATAAACCGACCGAAAAATAAATAATTTAATATCCATACACTTTTCACAGCAGATGTTATTTTCAAATGGTTCATCCCTCTGAACTGGACTTGAAATTGTCCTAGACCCCCTAATCATCCCCAACCACCATGAAAACAAGTGTAGGTAAAGGCATGGCATGCTACTAAAGCACCTGATGAAGGCGGCATCAACACTAAAAAGTGATACTTTCTGTATAATGCTGCATTGAAAAGGGAAGCTTGATCATTACTGTAAATGCATTAAAATAATTATGTATTAGGATCCGGCTCTGGGGAAGAGATTGCAAGTTCAGGTTCCGTTCCAGGTCCGATTCCAGGGAATTGACCCCCTCCCATGTACTAAGAATAGTCGTATCTTCTGACAAGTTCCAAGTCAGTCTCATAGTTTACCTGTCTGGGGTATAAGCAGGAGTTTAGTAGCTGGCTGTGTGCCATATGTTCCCGTCTCAAGACATACTACAACAGTGGCACATTCCTTGGCTGGTAGCTTGCAGTGGGGCGAACTGGCCACACACATCTTGGAAATGTCAGTTTCACTAGAATCACGGCCAATAGGAACATCCACCAATAGGTGGTCATACTTAACATGACCATACACCTATGATGAAAGAGAAATGAAAGAATATTAGCACAATATGTATCTCTGTGTGTGTGTGTGTGTGTGTGTGTGTTAAAGCAGTTTTTGCTTAATGCTAAGACACATACAAAGGATTTTTAACATATAGATAATACATCTCAATGTTTTCCATATGTAAAACTGCATCCTCTAAACACAGTTAGATGTAGCATATGAAAGAGCAGTCAATGAATCTGTGTCTTGAGGATGGCGAAAACATGTTCCACTGCATGGTGGGTTTCATTCTGGAAAATTTAAACCTTGAGTTGTCCATCTCTATTAGCATGATTTGCTAAATATACATATAGTAATGATAAGTTTACATAGAATGAATTACATTAATACTTACCAATGCAAGGTAATGTTTCATAATTTTCTTCTTCCTAAATAATTTCTCGAAAACACTAGCAGTTTTCCTATTCAGTGCAAGACACAAAACTCCACTTGTGGCATAATCCAAGCGATGCACAAACCTTTGAGAAAGAAAATTGTTAGGAAATAATGTTGGACTGTATTTTGGTAAAATACGTTTGACCATAAAATATGTCAACACACCTTGCCTTTACAGCCGATTAGGAGCATTGCTGTTATGCACAACAAACAATCTCGTACATTTA
Organism: Lepetodrilus schrolli; assembly: GCA_032361225.1. Lineage (NCBI taxonomy): Eukaryota > Metazoa > Mollusca > Gastropoda > Lepetellida > Lepetodrilidae > Lepetodrilus > Lepetodrilus schrolli. Next base: position 13,272 of record JAUTBT010054518.1, on the reverse strand, counting down.
AATTTATTTTAATCAATTTTAATCGTTTGGTAACAGGTAGTTTGGTTAGGAGTATGTTTCACAATATTAATTAGGTGGAAATATTCGATTTTGAAGCTCACCTGAATCCAAATCCCACCGTGTTATCTACCAAATCCGGAAATTGACGAGTTAAAATTGTTGCAACTGTACGTTCACTTTCTGTGTTGGAATTGATTTTTACATCAAAACCTTTGTCAACAACTAAAATAGTGTCACTCTGAAACAATACAGTCATGTTGTCAGCCATTACACGAGATATATCGCCGAAAGACCGAACACTTGCTAAACGTGATGCAACCAAAGTTGCTAGCCGGTCGATCATTTTTGTTCCTATCCAAAACAGCAGCCTAACTTTTCGCCATTTCGTAAATGTAGACTACTAGTAGATATCGGAGTAAACACTGGTAAATAAGCATACATAATCAATATTGAGACTCCTGTCACATAAAATTATATCAGTTGGGCTCAACTGGAAAATATTTTCGGCATTATGTAGACGTGTCTGGTTAGTACTCGACAGAGGAATTATTTAGACTGGGTTTACTGCACATGTTACGCACGTGACCTAGCGTCAGAAAGGCAGAGAACCAGTCTGCAATGACCGACAGACAACTTTTCGATGTGATGGCCTCGGACTACAATTATTCATTTCCTTGGCGGAAGTGATGTCAGAAAATATAGTCCTCTATTAGATGGGCTGTGGCCAGCCATCTGGAGTGCAAATTCTTGGACACTGACCATGACCTTGTTTACCCTAGCAACATCTGGAAATTGAATTAGTTTGAAACCCACCCCACCCCTCAAAATGTCAGCAAATGTGCAGCAGAGCACTATAGAATCTGGCAGCAAATTAAAAATTGTATGCACCATATATATATTTACTATGATTTTTTTATGCAAGTGCTAAATAGTGATAAACAAAGAAGGAAATTAATGTGGTCTGACGCCTGATACCACACCGGATATTGTCCGGTAACTAAATTAACCAGCTGCTATCATACTGCTAACATGCGATGGAGACTCAACTGACTTGTTCAACTGACTTGTTCAGTTTGTCTGGAACTCTACAGCGATCCAGTCGTGTTCACATGTATGCATTCCTACTGCAAAGTTTGTGTGAGAGACCTAGATTCGAAGAGTACAGCCACAGTAGGTGTACTGAGTGAAAGGAACGATTCACACACGTCTCGCACAAGGAAGAGAGTTGCAAAGACCCGTAGTCCATCACCATTGGATCTCAGCAGATCTCTGGAGCCAACATCCCATCAGGAGTTGCACTCCTCCACAGTATCAAGAAGATCTACGGGATCTTCAGTGATCTACCACAACCTCCGGCGATCATCTCATCACGTCCCAAGTTGGCGATCGCGGATGTGTTGGCGATCGCGGATGTACGCGGTCCAGAGAAAGAGGTTGCAAGGAAGTCCCTGACCGCTGATCGCGGTAAATGTAAAAAAATCATTAATTAATGGTGGCCATCTTGGATTTTGAAAATGTTTTGTTGATTTGACATAATAGTACTGATGAAATAAAATAATATGCAAAGTGCTTCTTTCTTGAAAATAATGCTGTATTTTATTGAATTAGCGGCGATTGTCTTATTGGAAATTTTCAGATGAATCATTATTTATTTGTATAGTATCACAAGTAAGATAAAGTACCTTAGTACATCATTGGAAATTGTTCTGTAAACAATTATATATGTTATGTTGATTAATTTATGAATTTATCATTGTGATTTGGGCAGACAACAAAGTATCATGTATAATAATATTATTAGGTTACTCAGACATAATATTGCTATATGCATTAGTTTTCTTAAGAACCAGTTATGTATTGCACACTTTATTAATGTATAATATTATTAGGATGGCATATATACGATATTATTGTATGGTCATGTATTCCTAAGAACTATTTATGTATTTGCACACTTTGTCAATTATATAATTTATATGCATATTGCGATCTGCAATAACTAGTACCAATCCATGTATATCTATATGCTAGCACGTATTCTTTTCCTAAGCTTACAACCTCTAATTGCTCTTCTATTGCCAGTGACAAGAATGTTCAATTACCAAATGTTCTTCCTATGGGTAAGATGAGTGGTAACTATGGCATGGTATGAATTGGAGATTGTTGTTCAAGTGTTCGAAGGGATTGTTTGAAGGAGGAGGTAATACTTACACTGATGTAATATTAATGACAGTGAAACTTCCCAATTACACTTAGGCGAAAATTGATGGTATCACCTTCTTTTGTTGTCATGGTTACCATGGTTGCCCATTCTACAAAAACAAATTGTTTCTAAATTCTAGCAACAATCAATAGAATTTGTTGCTAAGAATGAGAACACTAACTAACAAAATGAAAGAATCAAAAAATTAAATAATAAATAATTAAATACAAAATACTTAAAACTAAAAAAAAAAAGGTTTTCACTACATCATGAACCATCCATTATAGATGTGAACTTCAGTATGGTAATTGTTTTAAGTCCTACGAGAGCATCAAACTGCAAATTTGTGCCGACTGAATGATGTTAATAATGACCTTTCATTGGATCTTTGCCCATCTGAAAGTAAGTTCTTCCAGTAATAACCTTTTAAGTTTGTTAATATTTTATGCGTTTTAATATTTTGAAATATCATGGTTAAGTAAATCAATTGAAGTAAAATATTTGGGTGATTAGAGTGGGAAGATAATTTGTATAATGTCATGTACTTTATTTAGGAGATAAACGGTTCCTATTGCAAATTTCCCATGATGTTATCACTGTTAACCAGGTAGGAATTTCATTTATAGCTCATTTTCCAACATTGATCTTTGCAATACCTTTAGATTAATGTCTCCCAATTTTTATCATTCTGTCATTTATAAAACCATACACACAGGTACCTCCTAGAAATTCAAGCATTAACCATCAACACAACCAACAGCAAAGACAAATTAGTTTGTCAACCAACCTGCAATTTAATAAGGGTTTATCCAGTTACCACTTCATCATAAACTCGCGTACCCTAAAGAGATCGGTCACGCAACTCATATCGCTGTTATTGAAAACCAAACCAATATTATTGATTGCAAGTTCAATCTGCTCATGTATGCATTGTACATCTCAACAACAACAAAACACTGAAGCAGTGGAAGCATGGCCGCACTAGACTGTCATGGCCGAACATCCGATGGCAATCAATACAAAAATTGTTACATTATCGTGTAACGTTGTCATAGTTTGGAAATCCAATGTAATATTTGTTATGGTTTCAAGCAAATCAACTTATAACCTAAGTGCTCCATTAACAATGGCCTTGTATTAGTAGCGAGCAATACAATCTCAGGTGCCGGCTGGTTTTCCAGGAAGATATTCCATCCATGGAAATATCAGGATGTTCTTTTCATGCTGGAATTGTAACAGAACCATGTTAATCTTGGGATTCGAACCCGAGTTGTCTGGATTTGAGTCTAACACTTTACCGACTTACTGGCTACTGGCTGAGGCCAGTAGGAACATTACATATCACACATGGTAATGGTTTGATTTGATTGAATTAGTGCTTTACGTTGCAGTGGGAATATTTCACCCATACGCGAGGACCATGGTAAGGTCATTATACAAACACAATAAGGGTGAATACAATTTATTCATCAAATATAATTGAATACCTTAAGAGAAAATGTTAAAATGTTAGAATGTAAATATTGAGATGTTCAACTTATTCAAATGAAAGTATTATTATCAATTGCTGTATACTGTAAAGCCTGTTGTAAAAGTGGGTTCAATACATACAATATGGTATGCATGCACTCACAGAACAATAGTTATGATGTCACAGTGATGAGGTATATAGGTTCCTTTCCTGAACAACCCAGTGTTTGTGTCTGGCAACGCGTTTATTAATTCAGAGTAAAATTGTTGCATGTGAAATTATCATGGTATACAAGATGAAACATTATAGATAACATTATATAATTATCCCACATTAATAGTAGTAGATTATATTTATTTCATCTACTTAAAAATGTAAGAAGAAACCAAAATATAATCCATACAAAAACAAAAATATGTTCATCATGTTCAGTTCAGATTGAAATAGAAACTAAGGTTTTGCAATATACATACTGTATTGCAATATCTGTCATGGATTGAATAATATATTGGTAGATGTATTACAACATACTATGCTTTCTTTGATTAAACCTTGTTTTTTAAAATTGGGGTTTAGAGCCGCTTTCAAGATACTTTCACTTACATCATGGCTTGTGCAGCTTCCAAAATCAACTCTAATACCAGTAATTGCTTATATTAGAGCACAGACAACTATATGAGCATTCTCTCTCTCTCTCTCTCTCTCTCTCTCTCTCTCTCTCTCTCTCTCTATCTATCTCTATCTCTCTCTATCTCTCTCTATCTCTCTCTCACACACACACAAACACACACACAGAGAAAAAATACACTGTTGACTTGCATATTATTCTTATATTTATAATGGATTAACTAATTTTTAAACCATGGCTCCTTTGTTGTTGTCTGTGTACTAACTGACTAAAATGTTAGCAAAAGCATGGGTAAATGTAGGTATCTGTATGGGGACTACTTTTCTCTCATTATAATAGGCATTCTATCACGGTTTATTTACATATTTCATGGTCAAACATAATTTACCATGTCTACACTATATTGAGCTACATGTTCCACTGGTTTTCAATATTTTCATATTTTATCATTTTGTCACAAGATTAAACAACAAATGTAGCTTGTTGCCCAATATATTTATGTAGACTAACAAAATATACATTTTGATCATGAGTTTGATCATGACAATAAACCGTGATTGTATGCCTTTAACATAATACATAATACTTAGCTTTGTACGTTTCTTTAATGACTCTTTATATTATTTAAACATATTCAATGTTTGTGGCCATGGTTTAAATAGGTTTTTACACTCGGAAGTCGTGTAATAACCAACTTATTGGTGAAGTTATTGCCCTCGGCTATCACATCGGGCATTAACTCACCATTAAGTTGGTTATTACATGTTTCCTCGTGTAATAGCATACTTGTATCATGTGTACCATAGTATGTACAAATAGTATAGGATTTTAAAAGACCTTCCAGGCGTTAATATCAACATTACATGTTGCTTCAGAGGAGGTATTATAAGGCCTCTTGACAATAACAAAGGCATTGTGAAAAGATCTCACCAAGACGAATATATTACATACCGATATAATGACACATGCAAGCTGATGCGGTAATAAAAAAAAATAGAAACCACTCATCTGGTACTGACTGAACATGCTTAGTTTGCGAGACTGAACACGATCAAGTCTGTGAAACCAAATAGATTTGACGAAAATTTCAATCTACACTAAATCATGCTAACATCTATCGCAAATATTTACAAGGTGATAAAATTCTAAAGTTATTTAAAGGTTTAAGTATACCTTGAAATATCAACGCATAGCTAATCACGAGTTTAAAGGCAGCCGATCTACAAACTCAGTGATGCAAAGCACAACAACAACAACATTAAAGTCTTGCATAGATACATTTCTTGCTTCATCTAATCATATAAAGCATATAAAGCAACACAAGTACAGAAGGCCTTGACATATTTGTACTTATCACATGAATAAAACAGAAAATAAAGATATGTAATTCGGAATGTATACAAAATAGTTTGGATACCATCATCAAGGGAAGCTATAGAGAGTTATATTGATGGAGGATACATACATACATGTATCATATGAGATATATCATACGATTTGAGATATATCATACGATTTGAGATATATTATATGATTTGAGATATATCATACGATTTGAGATATATCATACGATTTGAGATATATCATACGATTTGAGATATATCATACGATTTGCAATACAAGACAATACAGAGACAAAGTGACCAGGTCTAGGAAACTCAAGTTACCATCCTGATATCAATTAATTTGAAACTCACTAGAAAGTAACCCTCCATTAATTGGAAACCATTTAAAGCAATTGCTATGTACTTCAATACCAAAGGAATTAAAGTGTTTCAGGTGCATGAGAAAATGTGAAAAGGGGATCCGCACCACTGCACAAATCCTCCTCCCCCAGGATCCTTTCACCACTGCAACCCCCTGTCTTGATCCACCCTGCAACCCCCTGTCCGCATCCACCTCTACCCTCAATGTATATTCTACTACATCTTATAACTAAGATAGAGACTACTACTGTCCTCTACTAAATGAGTGGACGCTGTGAATCACCTCACAGATATAAACATTCCACTCCAGCCAGTGTATATAAATGCGACCTTTTTACGAGTCCAACAATTACTATGAATTCCATTAAATGTCAGCCTGGTAATGTCTTCTTGCAGTTCAATGTCATCATTATTAAGCTAATTTAGCAATACAAAGTTAATTAGTTTTACTGAATACAATGTCACTTACAGTCTCAAAGGCTAGATATATTATTCATGTCTACAAACGTACTGACACAAAATAACATGAACACTTGATACTAATGCATTTCTGTCTGGATTACTAGTACTATCTACATAAGTGTGTAATATATGCATTACATTTAAGATAGATTGTCTTTTAAATTTATATTTCCCAAATGTCAATATCTAATAGTTAAGTAGGCTAAAATGAGGCATCGACTTCCGGCGAGGAAGTTACGGAAGAAAACAAACACAAAACATTGCATGTATCATTTAAGAACAACTCTGGGGAATACTTATAAGTAAAAGCACCTACCTCTGAAAGAAACTTTAGCCAGTCGGTCTGCTTTTCCTCGCAAATTTTCGGCATATTTCAAGTGAAGTATGAGAGCCATGCTTGAAGAAAGTAGCCGTTGACACTTGAAAGTAGCTGTTGACACTTGAAAGTAGCCGTTCACACCAGTAGATCCATGTGCAGCGGAACGGTATCACTGATCACGAAGCCGCAACCTGTCTGTGTGGACACTGTGGTCCCAATGAACGGCAGTTGGACCCGCTGACAGAGTTGCTGTGGCACAGGCTATGTCTCACACCGCCAGTCTCTCCCTCGCTGCTAGTGTCGTTCTCTGTGCTAGAGACTTGCCAGGAGAGCATCCACTATTGCCACTGTGGCTACATAATTCATGTGCCTGCCGTTCTATCCAGGAGCCACCCTCCCCTCATCACACGATAAGCATACACCATCTTTATACTTACTATGCTTAGTGAATGGAACACGGCTATTGATTTTTATAATACAATTGGATGGGGGTCCCTCGAGGGTTGACCAGCCTTCATGACCCTGTACATGTTAGCATTCATAGTTTCCTCTGGCTTCCTATGTCACATTGTTAAGGCCTTGTTTTTTGTCCTCTCTCTAGTTTATTGGAATTATCCCATGAGTTGTTGAGTAGTGTTTACTAGTTCAGAAGTAGTCATAGGATGTACTGTGAGATGTCTTGTAGACCGGGACATTTATTAACAGTTGGTGGTTTAGAATTCTGAATAATTTTTCAGTATTGTTTCCAAGATGGGAAGAGCTGAGACACATTTGAGGTAGATCATAGATGAGACGAAGGTAGTGATGAATGGTGAGATGAAGGGTAAGATGAAGGGCGAGATGAACGATGATATCAAGATTGAGATCAAGGATGAGATAAAGGGCAATATCAATGATGAGATAAAGGGTGATATTAAGAGTGAGATCAATGATGAGATAATCGAGATCAAGATTGAGTTCAAGGGCGAGATAAATGGTGAGATTGAGGGTATGATCAATGATGAGATCAAGGGTGTAATTAGGGATTAAATAAAGGGAAGGGTGTGACAGGTTCAAGATCAAGTATATATTCAAGAGTGTGAAATCCTGAGTGACTTCTATCAGTACTGTACATACAGAAACGGTTGCTTCCAGTATTTGAATATGTTTCCAATGAGAGGATACCAGCATCCATCACCCTTACCACAACCACCCACCCACACCCACACCCACACACTCTCACCCCTGCTGAAGTAAGGAGATAATTGACCTCCAGGGAATAAGGTCCCTACAAACAATTGTGCGTGATTGTGTATTTAAGCACATCCATTAAATACTGAGAGAACAAGTGTAAGTAGTCCACAACCACCAGAATGCATTGCTGCATAGGAACCTTCCAGGAGGCATCTTCCTTGCATTATATTGGAGTTGCAGGCAGTTGCAGAAGAATGGCAAAACATGTCCTGAAAATTGAAGTAACATCAGCCAAGGACAACTATGATAGACTTTGTGCATGGTATTACATCAGACATGGTTATTATAGCCACTAATTATCCAGTGATTATGCATGTCATTTAGGCTTAATTACAGCACTTAATAGATATGTAAGTAGATATCCATTATTCCCAGTCATACCAGTGGAGGTTAGTTGTTTTCAGTGCTGCAGTGATCTCACTGTTGACCTGTTAATAGTTGGAGGGGAACATGATATAACTGTTACTCATGAGACATCAATATTCAAATTAAAGGGGGTCCTGGGGGTCATTTGAAAATCTGCAATGTTAAAGGTATCAATGGACCCCTGGCAAATTACAGATTTGGTCACCATTAGCATTGGGCCCATGGAGAAGGATCCCCTTTTATTTTCTGAATTTCTAACACTGGACATGATTAAGCTTGAAATGGACAGGCATAGAAGTACTGGAGAACTCCAGGGCCCAAGATTACGAAACATTTTTGATTTCATGCTCAACTCAAGTTTTTGTTCACAAATCCCCATATATAAATTGAGCTTAAGCATGAAATCGTACCCAAAAATATTTGCAACCTCGGTGCCAGAGTTCTTGTATGCAATTTGTTAAGCTGACTGCTCCTCTCCCTGGAAAGACTTCAAACATGGATCATCTTAAATACATTCCATCAGACGTTAGTGCTAGCTTACAGCCAAACAGTCCTGAGCGCCAAGCAGGGGAAAAACAATTGCCATCTCTTAATGTCATTTGGTATGACATTGTCGGGGCTCGAACCATGTGCTTTGACCTACTGCTCTCCAGGCCAACACTCTAACCACTAAGCCACAGTGGCGGTATGTTTAAATGTTATTACATAATAACAGCATTCACACATATCCTTTCAGCTTTGTATATCACAATGACTATTCCTGACACTAACAGATGCTGTTGTATCTACCATTATATTATTTATACTCAGTCTCCATTAACACTAGAGCCTGTAATGACCAGATCAATGACAACCCATCAACTACAACAGGATAGCAACATTTTCAAGTCAAATACTTGCAATCAAACTTTGGGGGCGGATACAGGAATCTGAAAATGTTTGGTGCAGAATCTTTTTGTAGAAAATTGTGAATGAGCTCTTTTGCATTCTACCCATGGGAGGTGCATTATATCTGGTCCATGGTTTGTATAGATAATAAAAAGTAATATGGTCCAAATCCAGTGAGGTTGTGTTGGGTGTTTATTACTTTGTATTATTAAATTGTTTTTTAAATGTCAGTACAAAAAGGGGTGTGGTACAAAAAGGGGTGGGGTGTAGTGCCCCCAATACCCTGTATCCACCCCTAAACCTAGTTGTTGACCATCTAAAAAATGGATGTTTCGTCTGATATGTGCATTATTCAGTAAACAAATAAACTAAGACCTTCAATAAATAATTAATTGCACTCACCAAGAAGCTGTAGAAGAGAATGCTTGCAGTGAGAGTGAAGGCGATGAGAGTGAATGATGGCGGTGAGAGTGAAGGCGATGAGAGTGAATGATGGTGGTGAGAGTGAATGATGGCAGTGAGAGTGAATGCTAATGTTGAGAGTGAATGAAGGAAATGAAAGTGAATGATGGTAAGAGTGAATGATGGCAGTGAGAGTGAATGATGGCGGTGAGAGTGAATGAAGGAAGTGAGAGTTAATGATGGCGGTGAGAGTGAATGATGGCAGTGAGAGTGCATGAAGGAAGTGAGAGTTAATGATGGTGGTGAGAGTGAATGCTAATGTTGAGAGTGAATGAAGGAAATGAAAGTGAATGATGGTGGTGAGAGTGAATGATGGCAGTGAGAGTGAATGAAGGAAGAGCAAATGATGGCAGTGAGAGTGAATGATGGTGGTGAGAGTGAATGCTAATGTTGAGAATGAAGGAAATGAAAGTGAATGATGGTGGTGAGAGTGAATGATGGAAGTGAGAGTGAATGATGGCGGTGAGAATGAATGATGGCAGTGAGTGAATGAAGGAAGTGAGAGTGAATGATGGCAGTGAGAGTGAATGATGGCGGTGAGAGTGAATGCTGGCAGTGAGAGTGAATGATGGCAGTGAGAGTGAATGAAGGAATGAGAGTGAATGATGGCGGTGAGAGTGAATGATGGCAGTGAGAGCGAATGATGGCAGTGAGCGTGAATGATGGTGGTAAGAGTGAATGATGGAAGTGAGAGTGAATGATGGCAGTGAGATGAATATGAAATTTCATTTGTAAAATTGACCAAATTAATATAAGAAATGGCCCAAACCGGATCCTGTATATTTTGAAATCGACAAGGGACATTCCATTGCAGTCACGTGCTTTATGATGCTAAACATGCCTGTGAACAGACGATACAACTGTCAGATTTTGTAGAGCTTGCAATTGTTTATTTGCGAATTTTCTACATCACATCAAAAAGTGCATTAAGCTGCAGCTACATTTCATTTTCTAATGTTTCCCTTGTTCGACATTTATACCAGTTCTGCGCGATATAACTGGGGAAGTGTCAGGCGTCAAATATATCTGATAGGTGCCACGATTCTTTGAGTTTTGGAAGCGGAAGCAGCGTTTTAGTAAGTAATACGAGAGATGGGCTACACGGTACTAAAAGGTACAATATGTTCATAATATACACATACAAAACACTTTCATATATTTTATTTCTCATTCTTATCGTCAACTATATGAGCTGCAGATGCATTTGACAAAATCTACGCTGATGTGAGTGTAGCCGGGTGTTATATAAGTAAACATAAGTAAACAGCTCTGTGTTCTGACTGTAGATTTCAGCAGTGTTCAGCAGGAATGACCGACTCTTCAAAGATTCCCATTATTCCCTCTGTCGTCAATAGATTACGGTTATCCTAGACAACAAGACACCAAACAGCCTGAGGTTCATATGACCGATATCCAGTAGCAGTTCTTCACGGTAGTCCGCAGAAAACCGTGTATAGACACCATGGACATCAAACTGCGCTTCTGACACAATATTTCAAGGGAGATAAGTGAAGACACCAGGGTAGGCCTATCCTTTCACATTTGGCTCTCTTATCCGCTAAGAGAACATAGCTCACTCTTTGCAGTGAAAGGATACCCTGATATTTAACCCATTAGCCAAAAATCTAAAAACAACATGTTTATACGCTAAATGTTTCAATCGAATAATAAGTTTCTTAATAATAATATCGGGGTGATATTATTTAGATTATTTTAGAAAATACGCTAAATCCAAGCCTATTTTCAGTAACCATTGAAATATCATGTTTTATTAAAAACAACTATATATAGACTTGCACAAAAAATATCATGTTCAAAGTTGCTTCTAGTTGATTAATGGTTTGTAAAATAACTTATGTGCTTAGCCTTTGTTGACACTGTAACTAACACTGATTAACCATAATACTTTGAGATTGTGTAAGTTTGGTAATTTCGAAAGTTACACAATTATTTTTAGATAATAATAGACAAGTAACACACAATCCCAATCTATAGTATGCACAACCATTATTTACAAATAATAATAGGCTTCAGACTTAGGAAAAAGGTTCCGTTAATACGGATTAAATGTTTCCAGTATATATTTCAATGACGCAACAGTGCCCCAGCCCTCGTAACGTCGTAATTTTTGTTAAAGCCCGTTTCAGGTCACATTAAAAACTGGCTTCATTAAACCAAAGAGGCAAGACCATACTTGCATAGGGAATAATGTTCACTATCGGGGTTATTGCATATTCTGAACGCACAATCTTTCCCCGACATGTGAATTTTTTCCCAGATTTTTTAGTCTTAGCAAGGGAGGCTACTTATATGTTACTGTTAGCGTTTCAGGGGAGGCTACTCGCATGACTATATTCTCAGCGGAGCACACGGTTGCGTTGGCCCACCCAACCCGGGTGGATTATTACCAGTTGTATTGACGTTAAATTTTTGTCATTACAATATGACCTTCATACCCTCAAACTGCTGCTTTGTTTATGTTTATTTCATGCATGTTTCAACAAAGGAATATGTAGTTTAAAGTTAAAGACCTTAAGACGGTTTGAAGACGGTTTAAAGCTCTCGTGTGAACACAGCGTTATCAAAACGTAAACGTTTAGTTGAAGACTTTATGTATCGCATAAAAGAACCATCGGAGTATTGACAGACACATTTAGGTCTTATACATTGCTATACTTTCAATCTTTCTTGGTACTTTATTTGTTTTTGGATATTACCGTAGATACTAGTAAATTATAAATCAAAATAAGACATAATACGAAACAACATGCACATAATAGTACTTTCATTATACATGTAAAATGATTTTACTGCCGCTTGTACTACTATCTATATGTTCATCATATTTGTCTACATTTTTCTCAATACGGTAGCCTAAATGATTGTGGCTGTAGTACGCATCATGTGCAGTAACAAACACATATTATTTGAGGTATTATATTACTTTGGGATAAATAACAAACTTCATTTTATGAACCATATATGACTTACAGCCCCATACCTTTCCTGCATCCAACCTAGTCTTTTTGTCTTCCAGAACTGTTTCTCGATTACATTAACTACACACATGTTAGAAAGATTTATCAGTGTTAGGTATCAGTGCATATCAAGATTTACGGTTCGGCTGCCATCTTGGAAAATTTGCATATGCAGGTAAACAAAGGCTAGCGCCGTTATCATTTGGTAATACATCTCGGCTGTAGGAACTGCAAATACAGTTTAAAGTACATTGATTCATGTTTGTTTTTGTATTTTATACCTGTATAAAATCTTGATGATTCACAATTAGTGTCTAATGACATGAAATATATAAGAAAATTAATTATAATCGCCCGGTAAGTGACGTGAATCGATGATAAATATATACGACCTACTTTAGAATACAGCACCAAATGCCAAAACCCATCAATAGTGTTTCTGAATTTGAGCATATTTCAACATAGTTTCCCGATAACAGTCCCATTTAGAGCCATTTCACACAATGTTTCTAACTTACAACAATATTTAAAACAATATTATAATATGAGGTCATAT
>JAUTBT010054507.1:0-15473 GCA_032361225.1 Lepetodrilus schrolli | reverse complement strand
ACGCAGAGTTTACAGTTACAATAACATTATAAATCATATCAAGAATTTTGTAAGCACTATATCATTATTATAATAATTACTATTTTAGACATTGACAGGTATAGCCTGATTTCAGTGCATTTTAGGTACGATGGACTCGCTTTGTTATAAATCAAACATAAAGCAGTTGGATATGTAATAATGTACAAGCATGGCAACAGACAATTGTGATGTCCGAGTGTAGTTAAACTGACAGTGACTCACTTCTTGAAGTCTTGCAGTAATCTGATGACTTCATCCTCCGACATTTTGGACACCTCTTGGCGGTAGATCGGTAGCTCAGTCCGACCATAGGCCGTCGAGCCAATCGGTCTGAAAACGAAACCACCATTAAGAATATTGTCAGTATAACAGAAATGGTCTTAAAAATTTACCATCTCATTGGTTGTCTGAAAATATTTCAGGACATGTTAGCAAAGGATTCTTTTTTCATCGATACCAGGTCACCAGGACAGGTTCGAACCTGGAACTTTTGCTTTCAAAATCAGATGACCCACCACTGTGCTACCACCCAATGCAAATCCGACTCATTGGTACCATACAAGCATAGCAGTTTAAGACTTTCGTAGCGCTACGATCGTTCTGAGAAGCAGGATACTAAAGCAACTGACCTTGCAGACCAGGCGAAGGGCATACGATAGTGTCCAATGTGGTGACACAGCTGCTTCATCTGCCGGTGGACCTTGGACGCTGATCTTGGGTCCGCCACTTTCATGTACGGATCCATGCTCTGCGAGATGGCACCCTGTAACACTTTCTCTATCCTGGCTACCAGGTATATCTCAGAGTGGCGGCGAATCACGGTGAACAGACCCTGGAATAACACGCAGCTATCGAGAATATTATTTCATTTAAACGTGAGTTATTGTGCATGTGCATTAATTTGTTTTGCGAAAGAATTGTTGACGAGATCAAATCTGTTGGATTTATAAATTTAGAACTTTAACAAATATCCATTGAGAGCTCACCTGTTTTTAACACATTTTACAAAAATCCTCACAGAATCAATATATATAGAATATAAATTATGATTTATTTTACAATTTCTTATAAAGCAAATTTTAAAATAATTAGTCTCCAACTTATCTGAGGTTACCACCAAAGGCACATTAATAATTGATGTGAATATCCTTTGATAGCTGACCTGTTTCTTGGCCGAACGGAGCCATTCCTCATTGAGTCCATTGAGGTCTGGCATGGTCTCTTTGCCCTCTATTGTGTGGAGTTTGTCGGAGGCCTGCAGCACCTCGGAGGGGATCATCTTGCTGATCTCCGGCTCATTGGGATCCACGTGGAAGTCCTCCGAGATCTTCTTCCCCTCCTTGGCATCGTACAGAGCAAAGGAGATGAAGAACGGTTCGGGCTGAAAGGAAAAGTGAGATTACGGACACAACGTTAAAATGTCGGCGTATGACAAAGGTGTGGAACAGAGACTTTATTTTTAAATATTTTTTTAGGGATTGGGGTTTAGAGTCGCTTCCAAGATTCTTTCACTTATATCACGGCTTGTCAGTATAGGGCAGGAGGAAACCCGCAACATCTGTAGCGCTGAATGCTGCAGTAAACCTGCGAGCACCGGCTTGTACAGACAGATCAAGGACGATAACTGCATTGCCATGGTACAGACAGTGCATGGAGACATGGCTTTTCACTATGGTGGCTGGCACTAGTACCACGGAGCAGTGTTTCTAATTGGATAACTATTAATCTAAATCCTCTAATTGTTCAAACACCATAAGATCCCTAAAAATAAATTTCAAATCTAGAAATGACCAGCCCCCAAGATTACAAATGTTTTTGAGTACAATTTCACATTCAAGATACATTTTTATATGAACAAAACCTTGAATTGAGCATGAGCTTGTACTCAAAATTGTTTCGTAATCTTGGTGCAAGTTTGGTCGAATTGCAATTTTCTATTTAGGAGATAAATGGCTACAATAGTATTGCAAATGTCCTGGTAGGTTATTGTGGTTTAATAGGTGGGAATTTCACGAGCACTGGACAATACATACATTACAAGTCTTGTTCCCCGTGCCCTCATCTGCCAGGTTGACTTGAAGCTTCAATCGGAACTCTTCAAGACGGAGGAGAAATCTTTCAGCTTCTTGTTTAGGGAACACGTCTATTTCGTCTTCATCTTCGACCTCATCGTCTTCAAAGTTAGTCCGCTATGAACAGAATAATTGAGTTAACATTGAACAAAATGCAAATTTTATTAGCTTCACAACTCTCAGGGATAAGAATGATTTAGTTTTAGATTTTCACGACTTTGCAATAATAATAATAGGTTTGGGTAGCAGAATCTATTTTCCCATCAAGGATAAAATCCTTTCTTTTTCAATGTAGCCATTTCTATTGATTTATTTTAAATACTTTGTTAAAATGAGGGTTTAGAGCCAGTTTCAAGATTATTTTACTTATATCACATCTCAGTTTGATGCAGGAGGAAACCGGCAACATCCGTAGCGCTGAATGTTGCAGTAAACCTGCAAGCACTGGCTGGTACTGACAGACCAAGGATGATAACTGCATTGCCACGGTACAGTATTTGGGAGTTAAATGGAAGTGTACTTAGAGATGGCCACAGCCAGTGCTTAAAGAAATTGACAATATCCAAATTGTACTCGGAAATAAATATCATAAAATGGTTGAGATTAGTGAAGGGAGGCACAGTGGCCAACTTACCCTCATATCTGGGTACACCTGGAAAAGGTTTTGTCGTCCCTCCTGTCGTGCACTGGACAGTGACAAATCTGACTCTCTGGAATACTGGGGGAAACAAAAACAGAGTTATCTCCCATAGATAATTATTACAATCCATTTAAATATTGAAAAAACATCTATTCTAAATACCATCTAGTGTCTGGTTTTCATGGTATTACGGTTCGAAGCGAGCTACACACAATCTATTTACGAATGTATCGAAATTCTAATGTGAAACATAAAGAACATTCATTTCTTCGTTATTTTATCTTTTATCGATTGCATACTTACGTTTGCTGATAACATTTATACCAGTTCTGCGTGATATAACGGGGGAAGTGTCAGACGTTAAATACATCTGACAGGTGGCAGGATTCTTTGAGTTGCGGAAGTATCGTTTTAGGAAGTAGTATGAAAGCGGGGCTACCTCAAAATGGAGACACTACACGATATGAATTTTCCATAATTAACTATACTTCAAAGCCTGCATATCAAAACAATTTATGCATATCATCCAATGGATTGTCTGCTTTTGGATGTTTAACATCCACTTGAACTATGTCGTCAAGAATTTTATCACATATCTTTCAGCTTGAACCCAAGATAGATTTTCTAAACTTCACTATTTGTTTCCCAAACTATTAAGACTCAATTGGGAATGAGTCCTAAAAAAAAGAATTAAAATTGGTTTATTTTTCAGTGGCACCGATTGGCTGGTCACTCAAGATGAAAGAAAACATTTATGGCACAATATTTATTGAAACAAGCCCAGTGTATGGTGTCAAGATACGAGCATAGGTTGATTTTTCTATAAATATTGTCTATACAAATATATGTGGACATGGTGGAAAGATGGCAATACATGATGTCATAGCAACCCCTCACCTTGACGATGGGATGGTTCATTGAACTTTCTTTGTAATTTTCTGGTTTTCCTGGAGCAGGAACGTCCTCTGTGAAAATGTGAAGAAATTATACACTGATGAGAAAGCATGACAATAATCAGCACTGAGTGAGTGAGTTATTGTTTTACGTCACAGCAGGAATCTTTCACCTATACACAATGAGGGATTCTTAAGAGGATGAAAAAATACAAAATGGCCGCACCTCTGATGCTTTCTCTGGAGATCTGAGAGGCTGAGTCTGCAGCACTGATGACCTTGTTCAAGGTCACGATCCACTCATGCATGTCCACGTCACTGTCTGCTGCCAACAGACATGGCGGGCCATCACTCATCCGGATGTCGAAACAATGCTTGCCCTTCTTCGGGTTCTGAAACAAGAGAACATGGTCGACACTTAGTTTTAGAAGTCATTGAATTTCTCTGAAATTTCCAGTCCAAAAAAAAACACCTTCCCTGCTGAAACCTAGGTTCAAACCAACCGTGATCCAAGTGAAAGAATCTTGAAAGTGCCTCTAAACCCCAATGAAAAAAATATATATAACACATCAAAACCCATGTGGGTTGAAAAAAAGTGCCACTGAAAGTAAGTAAAAAAAATAAATATGGAAGAGATGGACATGAATAACCTTGTAGCGCCTTGAACGGCAGCTTGGGTTGTATACTCCCCATGGAGTTGAGAAGGAAATTGAGTGTACACAGATCCATTGACCGGGGTAATAATGCAGCACTATGACATGAGCACAATAAATATGTGGATGTGGCACAATATAAATACATATTATTATTATTATTATTAAATCAAATCAACCCCTGTGGGTTGAAAAAAAGTTACACTGAAAGTAAGTATTCAGTTGCAATATCGGCACTTTTGCAGCATGGATATTATCATTGGTTAATCAGAACCAGCCGGTGTTTGAATGTTTACTATGCACTACAGGTGTTGCAGTATTTTTTTCCTGTGGTAACCCAACAAGCCAAGATATGAGGGAGATAATCTTGAAAGTGTCTCTATGTCCCAACTTAAATAAAATGAATAAATAAAAAGGCAGCGTACCCCGACGACACCCGTGGCCAAGTCCAGATACACCGCTCCCTTGACATCCGACTTCTTCTCGTCCTTGAAAAACTCCAGAATATATGTGTAGTCCGTCTGCTGCTTCAGCACAAAGTACCGCCGCTTGAATTGCTGTGTCCAAAACAATACACAGGTGTAAGATACCAAGAGCATCAATACACATCAAGAGACATCAAGACACATCAAGAGCATCAAGAGCATCAAGACACATAAAGAGATCAAGAGCATCAAGACACATCAAGACACATCAAGAGCATCAAGACACATCAAGAGCATCAAGACACATCAAGAGCATCAAGACACATCAAGACACATCAAGACATATCAAGACACATCAAGACACATCATATACATTGTTACTACTGATTTTTTGTTGTTGTTCATACTGAAACAATAACAATTGTATTAATTGTCTTACAGACAAACCCACATCTTTTTATGCTAGGTCTAAATGTGAATGAAAAAACACTAACTGGTGGTGCTAGCTAACAGAATATCCTGCTGCAGTTTGCTTCCAAATGATCTAATGAGACTTTGGATTCACTGAGGACCAAAACATGTGATCCCAATCTCCTTTGGCATCCCAATGGCTTTTTATCCCATCTGTGAGAAATCACATGTCCCTCATAATCGGGATTCAATCTCAGAAACTTCAAGTTTGTAGTCTGACAGGCTAACCACCAGGCCACGATTTCATGCTCAAGCTCAAATTTTATATGAGGATTTGTGAACAAAACCTTTGAGTTGAGCATGAAATCGTACTCAGAAAAGGTTCATAATCTCGGGGCCAGACTCGCAAAACGGATCATGTTTTCAATACAAATGTTTTAGGCCCGATGGCCTTAGATGTACACTGATGACACCGATGGATATGAAGTGCTTACCCTGGTGAAGCTGATGATGTTGTCTTTGCCGGAGTCCGGTCCCTTGTACAGCCAGCCATTCCTGGTGATGGTTGACACAGACCGGGAAAGGGTGTCCTGGAGATCAGAGGTCAAAGTTCAGAAGGACTTCATTCATTGTTAAATACAGTGCTAAACTGCATGGCAATCAGTGGTAGGAACTTAACATTATGAGCATGTCTTCATTATGATGAATGGTTGTAATTTCTTTCTTAAATAAGTCTAAGTTTTCAATAGTTTTTAGTATTCCTTAACGTATTGGGCATTTTACCTTTGAAACATTGCTTGATTTCTACATTTTTTACCATTTGGTTTGCACACTTGGATGCCGTTCTTTTGAGCTGAGCGAAGTGTTCGGAGTACTCCGAACAGACAATTTTGTCAATGGAACGTCTCGCACACTATGCAGTCTCTACTTGCACGCTGCGCAGTCTGTACTCGCTGGCGAGGTAGTGCAGACCGCACAGGAAAAGTACAGTGATGTAACCACATATAAGGCAACTCTTTGCTGCCATCTTGCTTGTGCGAGATGTGTGCGAGTCGTTCCTTTCACTCCAAAATAAAAGTCAATGAAATGTTGGTAATTGTTACTCACATCATCTTTTTCTTCTATTTCAGCATCAATCTCAAACACCTGTTCATGGAGGTTTACATGCTTCTTTGCTCTAAAAGTAATAATAATAACAACATATAAAACAATATATATAACAATAAAACTAATAATAATAAAAATTTTAAACATAAAAAAACTACTACTACTCCTATTACTACTACTACTACTACTACTACTACTACTACTACTACTATACTACTACTACTAATAATAATAATAATAGAATATACCTCAATGAATGAATAATAAAAGAATAATAATAATAATAATAGAATATACCTCAATCAATATCTCTCTATGTTAACTTGCCGGCCAATGAAATGATTTAAGAACCATTACTGTTGATGCTGGTTTAATATGGATTTGAGTAGTCTCCCTTCTGGAGGTTCATTTATAATGCGCTAAATCTGAATTTGTTCATCTTGTACAAATGCAATTTAATAGCAATGGTTTTAAGAGTATCAGATAATTAATATTGCAGCGGTCTTGGATCATTCTTTAGTTTCCATGCATGCAATTCTATTCTGTGGAATAGATAAAATAATGGTAGGGAAAATGTTTGTTTAAAATGACAAAATTGTCATATGCTGACAGGTTAAGTAATCAACCTCACACTTTATGATATCAACATAAAAATACTAATTAATTACAGCTTTAAATTATATTAATATTTTGAAATACACAACTGGAAAAAAAAATTAAAAAAATGTTTGAAACATCTGCAAAACACCAAGTCTTTTTAATCTGTCCCTCCAAAAAAAACACATAAATAAAGAATTCTATTCACATCATCTTATTGATATAGGAGTGTTGTATTCATTACTGAACATAATCTAGGTGATGAATTAATTATCTGAGTTGGACATGGTAGCAGAGATTGAAGTATGTTCTTGACATCTTAACAACCCCACAGTGGGACAGCCCTTCCATCATAAAGCGATTATTACATCATACATCAATATATTGACAAGTCTGTGGCTGAACTTCAATGACACATCAATTTTGAGAGGTCAGGCATCCAGCAGTGTCCAGTCAGTCCAGCTCTGATCAATACAGAGCTGCATGGAATAAATCCGCTGTCGATATAAATAGTTGTGGACCTAGTTCTGATCCTTGTCTCACCCACACTTTTATAGCATACAATTTATGAATATGAGTATTTGAAACTTTTCAAATGAATTTTAAGAACATGAGTATTTTCTATATTTAAAAAAAGAAGAATTTTAAGAACACATGATTGGATTTCACCCTCCATTGGCCATGTTAGTGTAAAGCATATGATGCTTTGTCAAGTTCATTGACATAGAGGTGGTCATATGAATTTTATCTGGTTCATAGACTATCCTGTTGTCTTTATTTCTAAGTTCATATGGTTTTGGTTAGGGCTAAATGGACACCATTGATGCTAATATTACTACAGGCTTGTGGCTAAGAATTTGAAAATATCTGATATTTTTAGTGAAAACCGATAAGCACTACACATTGAGGATACAAGTGATGGTAGTAGAACATTAATTGTGAAGATAGCCTTCAGTTCTAAGGCCAAGATGATGGGTAAATAAGCCCATGTTTGGAGTTAAAAAAAACATCTGGTCAATAAAATGAGAGACATCTTGGTAGGAGTGAGAAGACAAGTCTTGAGCGAGTATCCGAGATATGTCTGTCTGACAAATAACTATCTGGAAAGAGAGCATTTGACATGTCTGGATCAAGATCATCTAAAGTGTCTGTCTGGACTGATTATGTTTGGATGTATGTCTGGATAGAGCATTTGACATGCCTGGATATCTGTCTGGATTTAAACCATCTGACAGAATATGACAGGAGAGCATCTGACAGATGTAGAATATCTGACAGATTTAGAGCATCTGACAAATGTAGAGCATCTGACAGATGTTGGTTATCCCTGGAATGTCTGTAATTTTCTCTTATCACTACAGCTATTGCATCAACAACGGCATGTTAGTCTACCACCTTGTTTGTTGATGTAGCTTGTTGTGGACACAAGCCAGCAGATACCATCAGTAAGGCATGTTCCAGATAGTGTCCTACATCCTGATAACCTTGATTACCATCAGCAACTCTAGGTAACTGAAATGTAATCCCCTTTCATCTGGTGGCCACAGCCTCCCATATTCCCTCTGCTTCAAGAAGTGAGGGCTCTCCAACTTTGAACAGATTCCTAAGCAATGCCTTACATTAGCAGGTTGAGTGGAATGGTCCAACAGAGATGCCTGACAAGACATTAGATTCAATCATCCACAAGTGGAGATATACACTGGGAGGTCACTTGGGAGTTATCCTCTGACCATTATCTTGCCAGTGATTTCAAAATGACTAAGAATGAAAAGAATAATTATGACCTTTACATTGTTCACAGAGATTTCCTAATTTTCAAGTCTGTGACAAATACCAGAATCCCTAAACTCAAAGCATTCGTGGCTCTCTATCCTGTCAAATAAGCAGCCAATACAGGAACCCATCAACAAAGTGATGATACAGACACTAATAATACCATCAAGTGGCCACATGATCTGTTGTAAACTCCATGATGACTGCAACAAAGCAGACCACTCCTGTGTTTGTCATCAGCCAAAAGGACGCAATTGAATTACATCTGATGTGCTGGTTATCCAAGGTTTTACTGCTTTATTATTGATCTGGTCCGCAGATTGCAGTAGGAAAATCGGTGGCCGACCAGATTATGTCTGGCCTGGAGCTCAGGGCAATGGTGGACTTCATATACTGACCAGGGTGTCGTTTCACGAAGCTCTTTTATCTACTACGAGACCATCTCTTATACATGAGGATTGTGAAAAAAGGGGGGATTACTCTGAAGTATATAAACTCAAGATTTCTAAATCTATGTAAACACATTACATTCAGATTTTTTTTATTTGGCACAAGTGAATCCACTTAGTTCCTACTCCAAAAAGCTCTCAAAAATCATACTCAAAAATGGTTCGTAACCTCAGGACCAGAATGACTTCTTCGAGTATGATTTTGTCCTCACCTCAAATTTTACCCTTAAAGAGCATGAAATCATACTCAAAATAGTTTCCTAACCTTGGAGCTTGATTGACAAATAAATCAGAAAACTTGTGATAATCGAGTAATTAGCATTGGTTGTTCAGTGTAGCCAAAGTTTACATCTTTTAACCTTTTTCCTGCTGGAGCCAACTGGGGTGCGTTCAGGCACTATGTTGTACTATGTAGTACTACTTTTCACTATGGGTTTGGACCTCATAGTGTTTTGTAGGAAAACACAAAACATGAAGTGAATGAACTGGACGAATGCGCAAACCATTTTCCCAGCTATTTACCTATAAACCCATTCAGCCAGCCACTACTTTGTAGAAAAGTAGCAAAGTGAAGTGTAGTGAAATGTAGTGCAGCCTGGTGATAACGCACTGGTGATAACCAACAAGCAAACAAGGAAGACAATCCACTGGCAATTTTAAACATATAAAACACTCACGCAGGAAGTTGCTGGTAGCTGCCGGAGTATGCAGTGTACTTGAACTTGATCATGTGACACTTGCTGTTGTATGTCTTGATACATTCTCGCACCATTAGGCTGGTTGCTTCCTGCATAGCTCTTTTCGGTACGGTGGAGTGGACGGTCCGTCGTTTCTTTCCCGGTGTGGGTGCCTGCAAACCATGGAAAATTAAAGTTCTATTTTTTTTTTCTCTCTCTTGAAAGTTCACAGATAAATCAAGGAAGAGTGTGCATTAATTCCTACAAATACGGTGATCTCAGTGTCCATATTGTAAACATTGGTACATAATTTGTTGGGGGGTGGGTGGATGGATAATGTTTGAATATATATTTTGGGGATATGTGTGAATACACATACATGTATCATGTTTATCAAGGGATAATCCATTTTATTATGGAATTAGAGAGAGACACAGAGATGGAATCCCAGCTCCAGGACACGAGTGACGCGAAGTCAATCAGTTAAACGCCACCTCAAGCCTTTCCTGATTTCCTGTATGTATTTCAGCAATCACAGATGATGGATGTATGTGTGTGACGTTATTGTAACGTAATTTGCAGATGTTTATTAGCATAGTGTGCAAGACATCTTGGCCAGAGAAACAAGCTAAACATGTTTTTTTATGACATGCATGGATGTAAATATGGAAGTCTAGACTACTTCCTCAGTAAATGAAGCACATACATGTACTTCAATAAACTCTTAAAATACATATAATTAATAATGGCAACATGATATGAAATATGCATTGACATTCATTCAATGAGTTGACTAATATTTTAACAGAGCACAGTTCAAATCATTCAATAAATGATTTGAATATTGCAAATGTTGTCACAAAGTTAATAGATATTTCATGTAGAACCAATAATTAAGAAGTATTTGATGAATTAGTAAAAATCATAATTAATAAATATTTCATAGGTAAAAAAGATAATTAATAAACATGTTATTATTGATCGAGTAAGATGTATTTACAAATTATGCACAAACATTACTGTGGGGGTGTATGACGACATTGATCTGTACGCAATACAACTTGTCTATTTTAACCAATCAAATAACGACCATAAATTGATTAGTCACTCAAGCTGTGTTTGTTTCCAAGCAACTGATTCAACCCTGGGACAATTCTGGACCATTCCGGATGGGCAGCAGAGAGGTCATCCTACTTGACCAATGTCCAAGCACCCTTTGAGATTATCTAGAAGAATGTCCATCCTGCAGTGGCAGATTCGGGGTTGCCATAGTTACTGAGCCACATACATCATTTCGATAATAGTACACATGGTTTTAATGTTGGCGCAATGGCATGACAAAATTGTCTTTAGACCATTAGATACAGAAACATTGATGAACTGGACAATGCTGATGAAAGGGTATATACAGTGATATATCAATATGCAGCATCTTAACTACATCTACCGAAGCAGATGGGTACTGAAATTGCAATTTCCAAATGGAAGCAATGGAATTCACGTTTTGATGCCTTTGAACTAATATTAATCACAGCATAGAACTGGAAATGTACACAAAGGTTGAGAATTCTATTCATCCAGTCAATCTGTAGAAGTTAAAAGTTCAAGTTGGCCAACATTCCAAAGATATACAAAAAATATTAAGAAAGGAATTAAAGTAGTTTAATATGTGTGTGTGTGTGTGTGTGTGTGTGTGTGTGTGTGTGTGTGTGTGTGTGTGTGTGTGTGTGTGTGTGTGTGTGTGTTTGAGCATCGCTCAATTTACAATAGCCTATTAAATTAATTTTCCCAAAAATGTCTGCTTTTTTTCTAGCTTGTCTCATTTGTGATAAAGTGAAAGACAACAGACAGACAGATTGATGAGGTCAGAAGTTGAACTGATGGAATATTATTTAGACTACACTAAATTTACAATTTCCAGTCGCAACTAAACTTAAGAAAGTGTTTATTTTTTATTTTTTATTAATTAATTAAAATTAATATCTTGACTATTTGAGATTAGTATGATCTAATATATTCTCAAATTTTTCTCCAAAATTGAAATTTCACAAATAAGAAAATCCAAATTTCCATATTCTCCAAGAGCCAATTTCAATGAGAAGCAATGCACTGTTTGGCCATGATACAACACTGCCTGCAGGCCACATATACATGACATATATACAATTTACAAACATTTCAGATCTGTGAATTTCTGACATTTCCCATCATAGAACAGGTGGGAAGTAGAAGTCCATGTTATTGTGGCAACTGTATACATATTGAATTTATATGTGTCAGTGTCTGGTGAGCAGGTAAAGTTGAGGTCAGAGTTCAGGTGGGCGTGGCACATCAAAAATTAAAGGCACGTGGCTTCAATTGTGTCCATGTGGAACAAAGATCAAGAAGAAAGAGCATGGCAATCAACAAACATGTGGATACTTAGGCACAGGTGTTATAGTAGAATGATCTGACATTTAGACCTAGTTGTTCAATAGATACTCGGGATCTTGTTTCTCCCCCACTTTTGTGTTGGGGGATTTAAGAATTGCCTCAAGATTATTTAGCTTGCATCAGGGCATGTCACTATACACCAGAATGCTACACCTGTAGCACATGATGTTGCAGTAAACTTGCAAGCACAGGTTTGTACTGATGAACCAGGGATGAAAAGTTCACTGGGAAAGTTCATACACTGCGTTCTATCATAACAGTATTGATGTCATCTGGGGCTGGGTTGACATTTGGCTCTGAAGTCAGACAATCTTCAATGTGCTACAACTCGCCCCTTATAAGTATTGTATTGCGGAATAATAAATGATTTTGATAAATTGAAATTGTGAAGTTTCAGATGTTTTATTTATTAATAAATTTATTAATTAATTATTTTATTTAGTGTGTGTGTGTGTGTGTGTGTGTGTGTGTGTGTGCATGCATGCATGTGGGTGTACATGTGTGTGTGTGTGTGTGTGTGCGCGTGTGCACACACACATGTTTCCAGTGGGCAATAATAAATTGATAAAATCTTAACCACTCTAATGTGTTTGAAACAGCTGAATGCTGTAGGTACACTTAGCTATCAGCTAATCTAACAGATACAAAGTTAGAATCTACTGCTAACATACACTAATCACCCAAAGATAATGTATTGAGAACAGACAAATTGCACACTGGTGTGACACAATGTGAATTATTTCTTATTTATACCATGTACAATGGCAATATTTCCAACTGAAATCAGCAGGACTTTTAATCAGAATTCGACCCATATGTCATCCATGATTGAAATTTGGTAAAAATTTATCACCATAATCCCAAACATATTTTCAGGAAGTTCAAATTTTATGGAGAAACATTGGTGCAAGATAAAAGAAAGTGAGGTCTGAATTTGCTGGGAAAGCATGCAACCTAGCCATAGGCTGTCTGCTACTTTGGCCGTCTGCTCTCTTGCCGTCTGTTCTGGCTGTCTGCTGCTCAGAAGCCAGGAGAGAGAGAGCACGCTGAAGTAATTAAGGCACTCAATTTTTCACCTGATAAAAGCCAACAATTCGTGAAAGGTCCACAGACATGAAGATGTGCGAAGAAAATATGTGAAGATGGGTGAACTCTATAAATGAGCCATGTAAGACTGGTGCATAGAACTGTGCAACAGGAAGGAAACTATGCAGGGGCCTGGGGGTCGTATCTGGTGGTGAGGGCTGGAGGTATGAACACCTGACACCAGGATTAGCATGCAGTCATTTTATTATTATTATTTTTTTAAATTGGGGTTTAGAGTCGGTTTCAAGATTCTTTCACTAATATTATGTCAGTTTAGGGCAGCAGGAAACTCGCAACATGTTATTTTTTTAATTGGGTTTTAAGAGTCGGTTTCAAGATTCTTTCGCTAATATTACGTCAGTTTAGGGCTGCAGGAAACCCGCAACATCTGTAGCACTGAATGTTGCAGTAAACCTGTGAGCACCAGCTGATACTGACAGATCATGGATGATATAGACAGAGACAGAGTATCCTATCAATATCGCTTCAGAAAGGTAACTTTCACGAACACTGCTGCCGGGCTCCAGGAATGGGATTTGAACTTGGGACGTTTGGCTCTAACACTGCGCTACCACCTGCCCCATCATGCAGTCATGAAGGCAACAGTAGTACTGATTCCCCTTGCATGGAATTAACATAACATTTTATATTGATTTTGAGCTAGGCTGTTTTCCGTGATAGAACTTTGATATTAACATTGCTTAATAATTCTACAAAAATAACATGCTGGAGTTTCTAAAATAGAAACAAAATTACATGTATTAATCAGCAATACTGTAAATCAGGAAATTAATGCGAGCAGGATATTAATGCGAAAAATGTGACTGGTTTGTGGTCGCATTTAATTCCTACGCATTAAATACATTCTGTATTTTGAGACCAAATCGAATAATGTGTACCCTAATTTCGTGCACTCGTCCGTAGCGTGAAATTGATCATATGTTTAAGGTTGTTGCAGACATAACCTGTATATGCAGTATACTATGTAGTATTGAATTGGTTGTGTTGTTATAATAATATACTAGTACGTAAAATTAGTTTACTTAAACATAAATGACAAAAGAAAACAATACCTACACACTTTTATTTTTTATATCAGTCATACATCAAATACACTATCTTCCTCAAGACAAATAACAGTTACATATTGCTTGTAAGCTTAAGTGTTCAATTAGATTCCATTTGCCACTGCTTATGTTAAATACTTATCCCCAAGTTGTACGATTATTCCCAGGGTATATCTCACCCAAGAGCTTCTCAAAAATATTATTACTATTGTTATAATACCATCTGGACAGACATCATAACAGTGTGTACAGCTATTTTCCATGTCAGCTCCTTCAAATGTATTGCCTTTAAATGCGTCGAATTATCTTTCATTAACTTAGCCTGTGCATTCCCACGGATAAGAATATGTTGGCAGTTCTGACACATTGCATCGGCCATATTGTCAGCTGACGTGATCAGCACAAAACGTCGGGCGGAGAACATTAGGACTTAAACGACAGCTACAGGAGACAATGATTGTGGATCTTGACAATGCACAATCCCTTGACTGAAATGAAGAGTCATAAATCATCATTTGTAGATGCTTTTACGCAAATTGATGTCTATGTACTCCTCCTTTAGAAATCTCCATTCTATAAGTGGCGTTCTTCCTCCTGACGTGACACGTGCAACATGCCGACATATTGCACACTCGAATGACTCGGTGAAGATAATCTCAACTCCAGTTCATATTATTTGATAAAGTAATTTGATTTTTCGTGAGAACAAATTTTGGTCACTCTGAAAAAGAAATACACATTATTAAGTTATTAGAAACGGCATCTGTTTGTTTAATGTTCGTGTTTTAATGGACATACTGGTTTGAGTTGTGCTTGTTATATTTTATATATATACATATACTAAGTTTTTAGTATCGTGTATATTTTGAAGACCGGGCCATTTTGTGATTCCCTGATTAACGCTACGGTTATCGTTGTATACTCCACAAGAAGTTGAGAAGGAAAATTGAGTGCACACTGATCCATTGACCGGGGATAATAATGTGGCGCTTTGAGGATGCCTTAAATGGGTGACTTTGACGCATTATACGTAGCCATTATTATTATTATTTTTATTATCATTATTATTATTAATATTAATATATTAACATTATATAGCGATTCTAAACATAACATCAATTCGTATATTAAATCGCTCCGTCAAGCCAAATGGGACATCCAAGTCCATA